>SKCR01022758.1:0-264777 GCA_019454045.1 Zanthoxylum bungeanum
AATAAAAAGTATCACATGTTCTGTGCCCGTGGACGTAGGTCGGACCAAGATCCGCCGAACCACGTTAAATCTCCTTGTCGATTGGTGTATTTATCTGTCTTTTGCTAAGTTTGCTTTTGGTCCCACATAACCAAACAAATTCACTATTGAGGGAGGATTGTCTCGGGAGTGATATTCCCATATTGCCCTGAGACCAAAATCCGCCGTCAACATAAGTATTTTTCAGATGGAAAATGATAATATCCTTATTATATTTAGGGGTGAGTATCAGTTCCGGTTCTACTCGAAACCGCAAGAATTTGGACCTTTATAGTCGGTTCTGATTCAAAAATTATTAGGAACCGATTTTTTCAGTCCGATTCCGGTTCAAGTGTGGTGAGAACTAGAACCGAGTTTTGAAATCAGTTTCCAAATTATAAAATCAATTTTTTTTCTTTAAAAATTGAAAGAAATTCCAAGTCTCTTACATAAATAATATACATTCAAAATTTAACGTATATTGAACAAAATCAATTATAATTATTATATTTTTTAAAACGAAACAAAAAATATATTGAAAATGGAAATTAGGATAACTCGGAACCGATAAATAGAATATTCTATTTAATTCGATAGATTCCGATTCGAAACTGTTAGGAAATGATTTTTTCCGAGTAATTCCTAATTATATATTATATGAAATGGAAAGCCAAAACAGAGGATGGTGTTGGTGTTGGTGTTGGTGTCTGACTGTCTGCCTCAACACAGACCAAGCACCAACGGATTTCACTCCCATCCATGCCTTTGCTTGCTTTTTTATCTTTAAGACTTCGTCAACAACAATCTTTTGAAACCCCCCAAGTGTTTGATTAAATAGTCAAGAGGTCAAATTAAGAATAGTGAAGATGAGGAAATAAATAAATAAATATATATATATATATATACACACACACCCACACATGAATTGCTCTATATATTATTTAATTAACCATTATCCTCTCTTGTTTCTTCAACTTCCTATGTGGGTAACCTCTTTTGCTTTCATGGAAGCATGAAGCTTGATGAGATTTTTGCATTTTCAATTGATTGAGAGACACAAGAAACAACTTTACTAATGCTTCGTTTCTTCCGAGAGATTCTGCAAAAGGGTCTTTGTCCAAATTTTCCTTGTGCAGTGTATGTGTCATCATCATTTGACCCATTCAATATTATAGTCTTTGTTGAATATTCAAGTCTTCATATTTGTTGCCACCAATAGCAATAGCATGAACAGAAAGGTTTTGAAGGAACCCAAGACGACACGTAACTATAAGTAGCCAATCATATTGTGCAAAATCAGCTACCCAGATATTTCTAATAACTGCTAAAGAAAAATCCAATTGAATCTTCGACTCTGCTTCCTTGGAATTTGGCAGCAGCCTTATAATGTGTATATATATAAAGAAAAGATCAAGAACTAATGCTTCAAGAACAAAAACACAATCACTAGAGCTTGTTTAAGAACTCAAAATCTTGACAACTAGCTTTATACATCATCAATGGCTTTATTATCTACCTTCTTTGGTTGCTTTTCTGATACAAGCAGGGTTGCATGCGAGGGACACAACAACAACAATAACAACAACAACAACAAAGAGAACAAATCAAGCAAAACCGAAGTCGGTACCGGAAGCAAATTAAACAAGAACAAATCTAAGAAAAGCCCTCCAATTCATGTCACTTACTTCCCCATTGGAAGTAGACTTTCTCCTTTATGAGAAGCTATATAAGCACGGCCGGTGATAAGCTCTTGCAAATAGGGTCCTAAATAAAATTATTAATTAATAATATTATCCGAAATGATTTGGGTCCTAGGTCATAGCCGAAGTTGCTTATCATTCAGAGCCGGCTTTCTTTACAAACATATTCTTTACCAAATCCATGCTTCTTCTTTTTTTGTTCTGCAAGGCCACTTGCATAGGCAGGCTTGTAGCTCATATTCTTTTATTTTACATTCCATAATCTCTTGATTATACTGTTTAATTCATTCTTCTACACCAGGAAGAATTGGAATAAGTTGATTGGTTTCATTTTTTTTTTTTTTTTTTTTATGTATAAAATGTTCAGTGTACTACTGTTATATTTTTTAATAAGATTGGCTTTGTTGGTTAGTTTGGGAATTCAGATTGTAACTATTTGCATGGACCAGGACAATATTTAAAAGTTAATTAATTACTAATTAAAAGATTAGTTACTCAGCAAATGATGAGAAACTGTTGAATATGGGTGGCAATTTAGGTGAGAATTCGTTTATTTGTTCGATTTGATTCACTTTAAAGTGAATATGGGTTTAAAAAATTGATTTGTTTAATAAATTGGTCAATTTATTTCTTTAATAAATTAATCGAATCCGAATTTGAGCTCTTGTTTGTTTATTCACTTAGAATTCGTTTATTAAATGAATCAAATTCATTTAATATCCGTTTAATTATGTTACAAATTTACCGTTAAATTTTTAGAACAATAATATTAATCAATAAGGTTATTTTTAATAATTAATTATTAGTAAAGCAAATCCTCAAAAATAACTATATAAATAATCTTAACCTAATTTAAATAAATCGAGAATTCAATTTATTTAATTATGTTTAAACGAATCTAAATGAATTTAAACGAATATAAAATTCAATTCGGTTCATTACTTTTGTTTAAACGAATAAACAAATCGAATACGAATATCTGTTTATTTAATGAATCTGAATCCTAATATTAAGATTTATTTAATAAACGAATCGAATTCGAATTTGACATATTTAAATTCAATTCATTTAGTATTCAATTGATTCAATTTGTGAGCTTTGCTGCTGAAGGAATAATGTCCACATATCTTTGGATGATTCTAGCTTGCTTTTCTTGAAAAGCACCTCTTACCAAATCAAGGGCCCTTGGAAAATAATTATGAAGAAGAATAAAACGCTCATTCTATTCAAATCATTAATAATAACTTGAGCAAATCTAATAGCAAGGATTAATGAGAAACATAAACACTGGGGTTAGGTGAATCAGTTTTTCTTTTACGAAGGGTCTGTTACAGCGTTTGAGACATTTATAAAAAATATGGTTAATGAAAATTTTTTTTAAGTCATTTTTTGGAAGAGGTGGGCATTTTCAGGTTCGGGTCGGGTTCGGAAATCCCCGATCAAGAATTGTAAAATTTGGGTAATGAGATTTTATTTCCAATAGCACCCAAACCATTATCCGACTCTCAACCTGTTCCGAACAGTTCAAGACAGGTCAAGAGTCGAGTACCCGTTCGAGAAGTAAGAACTTCAATAGATACTCAATTCTCGAATGGGTACCCATTCAAAATTATTAATTTTTGCAAGGAATGGGTACCCAATTCCTGATGTAATATCCCGAGTTTTTCGGAACAGTGTTGGAAG
Organism: Zanthoxylum bungeanum; assembly: GCA_019454045.1. Lineage (NCBI taxonomy): Eukaryota > Viridiplantae > Streptophyta > Magnoliopsida > Sapindales > Rutaceae > Zanthoxylum > Zanthoxylum bungeanum. The sequence continues at coordinate 3,402 of SKCR01022758.1, forward strand.
GTTTCCGAATTAAAGTTAAGAATTTGGAACGAGATATTATTCAAAAATAAGAGTTTATGTGTTGGAAAATAGGTTGGAATATTTTAAAGTAAAGTTTCGTTGCGTTGGAAAACGCGTGGTTTCAAGAACCAGTTACGCGATTTCTATTTATATTGTTATACGCGTAAAAGTTTCTTATTTCAGCTATAAAAATAGTAAACGAACTCCGATATTCTTAGAATTTCGATCGGAGTTACTGTTCACTCGTGGGTCACTATTCACTTAAGATTTCTCTCTCGTTTCGTATGCAACCGTGCACGGAATGAAAAATTCATCATAGCCAACTTGTAGTACTCTTCGAGAGATTTGATTTGACGGGTGGCTTGGGTCGTGAAACGAAGCGATAAGCCGGGATTGGGAAACCCATTACCCGTCATTTCCTCCTCTCTCGCTGTTTTCCGGCGTCTCTACCTCACCGCCGGCCAACATCAGATGTGTGGTGGCCGGAAGCTCCCCTTACGCCGACGCGCCGGCCGGCTGTGGCCTACTATCCGCTGGCGCAACTCGATTCCTTTCTAAACGTGTTTGGGGACGAGGATGTCAAGAGATGAGATTTAGTGAAGTTTACCATTTTCGCAATAATAAGAAACTATGCGGTATTTATAGTTTCTGACCCCTGCACAATTGTTGTTAGGTCCATGCCATGAGGCTTTCTCGAAAATTCATATTTTTGAAGCCTTTTTGTTATAAATTTTGAAAAGTGTTCAACATGAAAGTTATTCGTCTTGGAAAAATGAGTTCGATTTTTCAAGAATATCAGAGTTCATTTACTATTTTTATAGATGAAAAAAGAAATTTTTACGCGTATAACAATATATATATATATATATATATATATATATAATTGACATGTTAGGGTAAAAATGGGATAGTTAAAAGGTGATTTTGGGTACGGAGTACGAGATTACGTATGGTTAAGATAATCAACCACTACATGTATGAATTTTTGTAATGCTACATATGAAGTGAAATGTTTAATGACATTGATGTCTATTGATGTATGTAAATATATGAACACGTAATAGTATGCATATGTATATGTAAATGTAAATGAACAAGTATATATATAAGCATTGGTACACGTATTTGAATATGTATATGATGATAAGCTATGGACAATTTGAGTATATAAGATCGATAGATGAAATAAGTTATGATTTCTGAGTTTGTATTAGCATATGAATGTGTACGTTTGTTATTGACTCATACATGCGATTTATCTGTATAGAGGTTGGATTGATTAAGTGAGATAAGGAATGAGTATAAGCTAAGTTCTCTCCGAATGGATATGTTTATTTGGTAAAGATATTGTATCAAATGTTTCTAGATAGAAATTCTGAAAATGAATATGTTTGATCGATAAATGAAAAGATATGAGGACTGTGAAAGATATGACATTTGAATTCGTATTAAGATGTATATTCGTATGTTTGAAACATATGTATGTATATGAGTATTTGAATAATATTTGGATTGTTTGTCATGTACGTGCATGTGTATGAAGAATCATATAATGAGTTTGTGTTACGAGATGTGTGTACATGTGTGTATGTTTTATTGGTTGATGGTTTTGTTGTGTAGTAGCCGAGCTGGTTATGAAATCTATTCGGACGATATTCATCTCATACATATTCTAAAACAGGTAATGAGTCCCGTGCGAGCATTGTATGCATAAGCCAGCTCATATGTATGTGTTGTATTGGTTGTGTGTTTCCGGATGCCTTGACTGTTGTGTATGTTATGATTGATGCTCAGAGCGTCAATTTCGTTTGTATTTCCCTGTAAATATCTATGTAAATATTTTATTATGAATAAAATAAGCAGTTTCTATAATATAATATATATTTATATATGGTAAAGACGTAATTGACCTTAGAATGATTAATTATGATATAGTTGCAAAAGCGTCGCAACTGACATTGAGTTGTATCATAACAATATCATTTTTTTAACAGTTCCTGGTCAATGTTTACATTACTTGGTCAGTAAGTAAACCTGCTGAGACCGGTACATGTCATATATTGGAATCTTGGATTTCAATGGTAGATTCTCAATGAACAATGAGTCTCAGAGACTCGTATAAACATATAGGTATTTATATCGGATAAACACTGAACAAATCACCGAAGATTCTTAATGGATGGTACTCCAACATCAATAAGAATCTTCTCGGGTTGAGTAGCATAGTCATTCTTTGACTTGAGATACCACTGTGGATATATGAGATATCCTCCACACTTTGATGGTAGTCACGTCACCGACCTATTTAGGTCATACCTCTGCCTGTTCGTTGGGTGTGAACTGATCCTCAGGATATCATGTGTGTGTCAAGATAAAATATGTCAGCTCTGTGTGCAGAGCATATGTATTCAATATGAGATTAGCAATTTGTTAAATACATGGGCCCGTGGTACACTGTAGAAATGAGTTCTAAGTGTTATTAAGAGATTGCTAATAGAAACGTCGACGGAATTATACCTATAGAGATTTGACGTTCTTTTCTATATCTTTAAGATAAATCCGAATACCTGTGACAGATGGATTATACGTATGTAATGACCTCGACCTGTATGGTTCAGTGAGTTTATATGTGATTGTCATAATTTACGGGTGGGTAGATTATGAACACGAAATTTGATTTCGTGACGGATATGTCTGAACCTATAGAGTCTCAATAATGAAATATACTCGTAAAGCATTATGGTAACTTTTATGAATAATATTGATTATTTATAAATCGTTTAACGGTTAAACGAAAACATACATGCATAGGGGGTCTTTCAGTCATTTCCTAATTAATGTGTATTTGTATTTAATATATGATATTATTAAATACACATTAATTAATTGTCAAATTATGATATTTGACATATATCTTTAATATATTTGGATTATTTAAAGTAAATATAATACATATATTTAGATATTTATATTTAATTAATTATTTAATTGTTAAATAATTAAAGTAATTAAAATATGAAATATCTAAGTTGATATTATGGTAAGGAAATGATTAAGTGTAAGGAAATGATTAAGTGTAAAATGTTGACTTTTTACATTTGAGATAAATGTTATCAAATTGATTTTTGATTTTTTAAATTGTTAAAAATCAAAATATCTTTTTTCTTTTTTCCTAGTGAATTTCGGCCAACGCCCTAAGTATATAAGGTTTCATTTTTCATTTGCTTTACACTTTAGGTTAAGCCTCCAAATATTACAAAAAGAAAGTTGAGAAAAAAAAGTGAAGCTTTAAGAAGAAAAGTGAAGAAAACTTCATGATTTGTAAGTTTTTTCTACTTTCCTCCAAATAGAAAAATATTTCTATGATTCTTAGTTACAACATATGATGCTTGGAAGTTTTTTCTACTCTCTTAGTTTTGAAAAGTTAATCTATATATTCCACGTTAGAAATATACTAACAACTTTTCAACTAGGGATTCATTATTTTAATAAAATAAAGATCATATTGAAAGATAGTGGCGTAATTAAAATACCGATTCAGTTGAGTAAAATTTGATTTTCCCAAAAAATGGTAGATATTATTCATTTTAATGGAGGCAAATCAAAATTATTTGATTAACAATTCATTTTATATCGAAACAAATGAACCCTAAAGGAATTGTATTTTAGTTTCTTCTTAGTTTTATTAAAATATTAGATCCATTGTTGAAAAGTTAATCTATATATTCCTGGTTAGAAATGCACTAACAAATTTTCAACTAGGGATTCATTATTTTAATAAAATAAAGATCGTACCGAAAGATAATAGCGTAATTAAAATATTGATTAAGTTGAGTAAAAAATGATTTTCACAAAAAATGATAAATATTTTTCATTTTAGTGGAGACAAATCAAAATTATTTAATTAACAAATTATATTTTTCATTAATTTATAAAACATATATCAATAAATTTTAGGATTGAGTGGGATCCACTGATCTCCAAGTGGCTCCGCCACTGCTAAAAGACAAGAAAAATAGACATTCCAATATAATATATTTTGTCATATAATATATTAGAGTTAGTATTTTTCTATCTTTTAATTTGATATTTGTTTCATTAATATATTATACACACACCACCACAAGCACAAAGTGTGATAAAGTCAGTTAAGGTCATGAGTTCAGCTACTTTTATTTTTGGATAAAAGTGGTAGATATTAAAATACCGATTCAGTTGAGTAAAATTTGATTTTCCCAAAAAATGGTAGATATTATTCATTTTAATGGAGGCAAATCAAAATTATTTGATTAACAATTCATTTTATATCGAAACAAACGAACCCTAAAGGAATTGTATTTTAGTTTCTTCTTAGTTTTATTAAAATATTAGATCCCTTATTGAAAAGTTAATCTATATATTCCTGGTTAGAAATGCACTAACAACTTTTCAACTAGGGATTCATTATTTTAATAAAATAAAGGTCGTACCGAAAGATAATAGCGTAATTAAAATATTGATTAAGTTGAGTAAAAATTGATTTTCACAAAAAATGATAAATATTTTTCATTTTAGTGGAGACAAATCAAAATTATTTAATTAACAAATTATATTTTTCATTAATTTATAAAACATATATCAATAAATTTTCGGATTGAGTGGGATCCACTGATCTCCAAGTGGCTCCGCCACTGCTAAAAGACAAGAAAAATAGACATTCCAATATAATGTTTTTTTGTCATATAATATATTAGAGTTCGTATTTTTCTATCTTTTAATTTGATATTGTTTCATTATATATTATACACACACCTACCACAAGCACAAAGTGTGATAAAGTCAGTTAAGGTCATGTGTTCAGCTACTTTTATTTTTGGATATACATTAGTTGTCCCAAAAATGGACCACCCATTTGAGATGAAAATGACTAAAACTCCTTTTGCTTTGAAAATAGTTTTGAAGGAAATGGAAACTTAGTAAACTCTCCAATAAAATCAACAGATTAGTTTTTTGAGATTGCTAAGATTGGATACCATCATTGTTGTCGCCATCAAATTTCAAGTACTTATTTTCTCTGTTACGTCAACAAAATTTTGCTTTTTAGTTGGTTTTGATGCTTTCTAAGGGACCAAATAATAATAAATAACTAATTTAGTCAGTTAATAATAGAATATTAAATTTAAAAGAAAAATTTTTCTTTAAAAAAAAAATTAAAATTGCAGTGTTAAAACTGAAAAATTTAAATTATATACCAACTAGGATACCCCTTTGATCTTAGGTGCCCTCCAACAAACCTCTAACCCATATTTCTTACTTCAAAAGCATCAAAACTCGCCAATGAGGTAGCCTCATTGGTAAACCATGTGAGAGACAATGAGTTTGAATCCTCACAAAAATAGTGGGGACTCAAACCTTACTCTTTATGAGGAAGAAGTTCTCCTATATAGGAGTTGATTCCCAAGTTGTGTCTTGGTTGATTTAAAATTTGTAAGTCCCGAGATACGTCTCGGTTGAATTCTGGACAGTGCTATAATTGTATGTATTTAGAATCTCAGTTGATAGCATATTGTAATATATGTAGTTTGTAATAATTCAAAAAAAAAACATCAAAACTCAATTTTTGAAGCTCTAGTTCCTTATATGCATTATTTATTTACGAGATAGTCTTATGAACGTATCAATATGCATTGCATAACAAATCCCGAATCTAGATTAAATTTTGGGATTCCATAAACCGATTACCAACCCCAATTTCTAATGCACAAAATGAAAGCATTCTGATAGTTCCGAGATGAATAGACAAGAAGCTCTTCGAATGTACAGTTCATTCATAAACAACATGATATTTGCAGTTTTGTCGGGTAGTGCAGTAGAAGGCGAAAAATCTGTTTTTTCAAATTTCAAAAATTTTCTTTAGACTATTAAATAAACTATTTATTTTAATATTGAATCCAAATCAAATTTGGAAATGTCCAAATTACCCTCATTGCCGAAATTGCCAATAAAACAAACTTTTTACATTTTGCTCATTTTAGTCCAAAAGTGTCAATTACACATTTAAGTGCTTCCAAAACACTACCAAAATGATTAATGTACTTCTTATATACTTAATTACATCAATAGAATGAAAGCCCCAATTTATCATTAAACATAAATTCTAGAAATTCCAGTTAATCAAATTAATCAAATTTCACCAAATTAGCTTTCAATCTAGCATTAGAATAATCTATCCAACATTCATAAAGTCTCACCACATCCAAAAATACTCAAGAATAATTCTAGGATTTCATAAAGTAGCATAAAAACTCTAGAATGACAACCTAAATTTCCTAGAAAAAAAATGAATTCTAATAACCATTATTAAGCTCAAAGTTTCATCACACTTGCATATATAATTCCCAATAAGTATCCAACAAGCAAAAACCAAATTCAAGAGAAGAAAAAAATCAAAGATACATTTTGTGTAATTTAATTAAGCAAGGGAAACAATTTCCTCAACAGAGATTAAGAAACTTACCTTAACTTTCTCAAATCTTTGAGCTTTAGGTTTAATCTTTGATTCCACCAAATTTTCTCTCTCTTAGGGTTTTCTTTCTTTTTGTTCTTGTTGTTGTATTAAAGAAGAAATGGAACAATTCCCTTTTCATATACCTTGGCCGAAAATGGCCATACAAGGGAGAGAGGAAAAATAATTTTTTAATCAAAATAATTTCAACAAAAAATATCTAATCTCACTCACTCAAAATAAAATGACACATGTCACCATTGGATATATAGCACATGTCATTTTCTAAAAAGACATACACAATATATTTAAAATATATTTATTCAAGGAATTAATTAATTAATATTTTAGTTGAAGAAATTGTTAGCTGATGAATGACCGTTTACTTAGATATCTATTTCAATTTGCTAGTGTTATAATATATGGTATGGTTAAAAACAAAAGAAAAAAATTGATTGATTGAAAAAGAATGAAAGCATAAGAAAAGAAAGAAAAAAGTTAAATTTAAACCACATGTAATCGATAAGCGTGACGCTACCCATGGGCGAGTGTTAGGATCACCATGAGGAGAAATTCTACCTTAAAGGGTAGATGTGTTGAAAAAAATGAAAAAAAAATGAAAAATGGAAGAAAAAACCGTACCATACTGAGCACGTGATATGCAAATACATAGTACTTTTGAGATATTTAGGTTGGTTTGACTCATCAGATCTCAATTTTCGAGACGAAATCATCGAGTTGGCTTACTAATGAGTCAAGCTGTGACTGAACCTTTACACACATACACACTGTGAGTCTAGCTTAGATGATTTATTCAAGAACTTGGATTTTAGTTATATTGAGTACTTTGTGTTACAATTATGACTCATATCGTCACTATTTGTAAAAGACATTGTGGTTTTATACAAATTAACTATGTGACAATGGAAATTACTATTTTATCATTTTGTAATTTGATTACTTGAATATATAAATGATAAAAGTCCTTATGATTAGTTCCGGAATAAAATAAGATATAAGACAATATCAATCCACAAAGGTTTAATCATCAAATATCCCTAGTCGTAGTATTATTGAGTCTGTACATCGATAATGTGGAATAGACTAATATTACACTTGTGCGTGTTATGGAAGCGTAACATCATAGTTCTCATATATTTAAGTATTGGATATATATGCAAGTGTGATAGGAGGCTGTGTTTACCGATGGTACGAAAACAGCTTCGCTCTGGATAGACCCCGCGGAATCCCATTGGTAGTATGACTATGTGTCTATGAGAATCCGCATCAGGGTAGGTGTATTTGGTCTTAACTTGAGACTTGCATCGCTAGTACTTGCGATAATCAATACGCTTTAGTTTTTGGACGTCCGGGACTTTAATAGGTTCTGTGTATGCCTCTTCTGGGTTTATTGAGAATCGTAATGTATTGGGTGTGATGTCAAGATGGAAGTATCACTTCAGTCATATGGAGATGATGATCACGCATGGATACATATATGGTTCTCTATTATGTTGCAACTATCGGGATAATATGACAATGTCATGATTATCCGATTATAGAGACTAGTTGTTTGTGATCCGATATATGCTTCGTACGGGGCATATAATATTCCAGCCCCAGGCCTTGCATGTGACATATGATATTGGATCGCAATACGCAATACTACGTATACTACGCCTGTTATAGATTATATATTCCTTAAAGAATATTTCTGGAGAATTGGGTAGGCACGGCGCTTTACAAGAAGCCAACCATGTCTTGTAAATCGGTAAAAACGTGGTACGAGGTACGCACGTGTTCGGATAGTCCGACGACCGGATTTACTGTCAACATATTCAGGGATCTCATGGGTCGTTTCCCGAAGATTCACCGATGACGTATGACTCGAACATAATTAATCCGGGATTAATTAGAAGAAATAGAAAATTAATCTAGGATTAATTGCGGAAAGATTTTATCTGGGATAAAATTCTATTAGAAGAGAGAGAACGATTAATTCGGAATTAATCGACAAAATAATATATTCGATATATTAAATGAAATTAGATTTCATAATGGAATTAAAATTGGATTTTAATTCGGGCGAACAAATTAATTTAGAATTAATTCGCGAGCGACTTTAATGGTAATTTTGCTAGGCATAATTATTTAATTTAATTTGATTTAATTAAGTCGCAATAGAAAATTCGTTAATTCAGAATTAACGAACCCGAACCCGGGATGTGTTTACGGGCCCACTCCGATTTTGAATCAATTGGGGCCCACATCAAGTCACATCATTAGTCACCTTTTGTGATGGAAGTCACATCAACTTTGAGTGATGTGAGTTAAGTCACCTTTTTTGATGAAGGTGGTTGAGAGCATTAAATGAATTTTTGGCTCTCAACACTTTTGTTTTTGATTTGAATAAACCATATACAATTTTTGGTATTTGACTTGGTAATTGTTTTAGAAACAAAACACAAGACAAAAACAAACAAAACTCTCCCTCTCAAACTCTCTCAATGTCGTGAAACCCCTAAGGCAAAAGGAAGATTTTTGTTGCAATTTTATTCCAAAGCTAGCACTTAAAGTTCATACAAATGTGATAGGGAAACCTTCCCATTGAGTTTGGAATCTCAAATCACTCAAGCTTGGAGCTCAACATCATTCATAGAAAGCTTGGAGAATTTCCAAGGAAGCAAAATTTTTTGTTATCAACACATCCAACCGAGCATTGTGAGTATATTTCCGATATACTTCTTTCCGTATTCACATGATTTTATGCTTTAAATGATCTTGGTTTGTTCATTAGAACCCAACACTTTGAAGGTTCTCTGATTTCATTGATATGCATTCTTTGAGGATAACATTATGTATAACTATCGAGATTATTTTCTTTGCTTTTATTATTATTATATTTTTGCATGATTGCATGTTTTGTGAATGACGTTTGTGGGTATCGTCGCTGAAAGCTCTCACGAGACTATAACTCGTCCACTAGGGTCGCCTAATGGTTTAAAAGCTTGTTGCATATGCTAAATGCAATCGTGATCCCTACGAAAGTGGCCTAGTTAACTTAGTTATTTATTTTGTTTGTTTATTTATTAGTTTTTATTTACTCTTTTGCTCGGGAATAGTAAAATCTTAAGTTGGGGATGTTTGATAAGTGTGGACTATACCCACTTATTCATGCATTCTTAACTTGCTATTTTGTTAGATTTCGTATCATTTATATATTTGTAGTTTCTTTTATCTTTTATTTATATAGGAAGTATTGGCACATGGATCTTGGGACATTTGTACGTATTTTGGGACCTTATGGACGCATCGGCAGCATACGGGAAGAACGAAAAATGCAGAAATCAGCATCCAGAAAATCAGCATCCGAGAGTTGGGCGCCGCAACGTCACTTTCCGGCTTCGCGGCGCCCTGACAGGACCCCAAAAGCTTAATTCGATCGTGTTTACATGCACAATGACTTCAAGACTTTCTTATAAATACATAAGCTCGTCCAAAACCCTAAGAGAAGGCTAATATACAACCAAGAGTTTAAATCAAAACACATATTTTAGAGAGATCCAAGGAGGAAGATTGAAGAGCGCCAAGATGAGACGAAGACGGTGACGTCCGAATACGAATGGATTCTATTCGGGTTTAATCTTCTAGTTTCTTTCTTAAAACTCTAATAATTTCTAATATATTCATAACATTATTTTCATTGTTATTATCTTTAGTCATGAACTAACTCCATAATTCTAGAGGATGGTGTAGCCAATGCTTGAACCTATGTATTATTTGCCAATTTGATTATTATGAAGTTTTAATTCAATTTATTTGTATTCTCTTGCGTTTAATACTTCTTGTTTGTTGGCCACAAATTGAGATGATGAATGTTTAGAATCTATCGTTCGGGAGAGAGAGATTTTGAATATGATTTAGAGAATATAACCTAGGAGTTTTATAGAGTTCGGAAGAATCTATAGTTCCTTTGAAGTCGTTAACACAGAATCATAAAATCTAATGAATTGTTGATTACTAGATTTTTATAGGGATATCGAAGTCGGTAATTAATAATATTTTCACCATTGCTCGGGAGAGGGAGTAAAATACTTTAGGATTTTTGACTTATAAAAAATGCAACTGAATAAGGATTGATTGACATAATAAATACATATGGGATAGTTAGGTGAAATCAGACTCTATAATCTCTCTCGTATTGGTTTCTCCTACTTAAATATTTTCATATCATATTTATTTAGTTTAATCTTAATTAATTGTTTTCTAAATAAAGTTAGGTTTATTAATTATAGTATTTCGTGTAAGTTGAACACAATCCCCGTGGGTTTGATAATCTACACTTATCTTTATTAAAACTTGACACCGTACACTTGCGGTACGATATAAAATATCGCGGTCGGGGCGAGTTTAATGCAAAAATTGGGTTGGACCCGACCCGACCCGACCCGACCCGCAATTAATGATTTTCCATTTTTCTCTCTAATTAATATATCATAATTTAGTTTAATTACAAATCCTATTAAAATTATATCATAAAAATATATATTATGTAATTTTTTGACCCGATCCGACCTGCATTGATCCAACCTGCACGAGTTACACTTTAAAATTTCGAATTTCGGATCCTCTGATCCGCATGATCCGACCCAATTAAATTTAAGAAAAAAAAAATCCGATCCGAAACTAAACTGGACGCCTCTTATGGCTAGTGGTGATAGATATTATTTTTTCCAATGAAACATATCCCCATTTTATTACTCGCATATATATTTATATATAATAAATATATTATCTCAAAATTGCGTATGGTGATTTTGAAATATGAAGAATACCTTTCATAAAAAGTTTTTTTTATTTAAAAAAAAAAAAACCATGTCAAATGGACTCAATCAACAATACTATAGTCAATGGGGAATAAGATATTGTCACATTGCAAATAGAACGTAAGAGCGAAGTACCCCTTTTCACCTAACTTCAGAAAATAGCACAATTTTACAAATAGCATATTCTTGAATGCCCTCAACAGATATAATTTGATGATAAATAATTTAGGATTTAATTATTATATATTGAGTTCAAATCTCATGGTATATTTTTTTATAATAATTCATAACAATTGAGAGTTTTATTTACTCTATTTATATATGAATTGATAATTTAACGGTGAGATTTGAGATATTTTCAAAATTTAAAAAAAATATATATTCCAGAGTCGTATTCTGTGAGCTAACAAAAAAGTAGTTTAACTGACAGAAATAGACATCGAGTACAAATTAAGATATTGATATTAAAATTAAAATTAACATTTTTCCAATAAAAGGCCACATGTCAAATTTGTGAGATATTGAAGAGGAGAAACTTAGCTACGCCTGCTGCACGTTAAGCTAAATTTACCAAATATAGAGCTGCGTAGGTCTATGTGAATCTAGTGAATTCACTCATCTAGAAAATAGAAATAGGAGTATACACTCACACGTCACTTGAATTTCTTTCTCAATTGAAAGATCAAAGCTAATACATGTCAGCTTTTTGGCAGCATTGTGATTTATGAGTCTAGAATGACGAAAATTATATTATGTTTTGGGTTTATATGTCATCTCTCTCACAACAACTGGATCTTACGTAATTGTGAGACCTAACTGCAATGAGAAAAATGATATATACATCCGAAACATGATATACTATCTCCTAGATGGGCCCATATTTCATACTTTTGATTCAAATGTATAATTTAAATCATTAAATATGTAAATTCTGTCAATAAATATAAAATTTTTCAAAACATGAAATTAGTTGCATATTTATTGATAGATTTTACATGTTTAATGATTTACATTGTATGTTGATTGCTAAAAATAACATGTTTATACCCAAAATATTTAATACATTTGGGTACCATAATAATTACCGTCTATAACAATTAAAAAAAAAAGAGAGAGAATAAGGATATTTTTCTCAAAAAAAAAAAAAAAAGTAAAATCATATGTGTAAAACAATGATAAAACAGTAATAAAACAATCTACAAAACAACTTAATTTTGATTGTTAAGAAAAAATGTTTCGTATAATATCATTACACTCCTAAAAATAAAGGAAAATGTTAACGAGTGTCCTAAAGGTATTCATTAAGGATTTATTTTTGGAAAGTTTTTATGTGAAAAATGAAAAAGTAATTAATATTTTGATAATTTTTTACATTTCCTATAAAAATGATGTGAAAACTTTCCAAAATGAATCATTAATGAATACCCTTATGACACTCGTTAGCATGACCCCAAAATAAAAATGCTACACATTCATTATTGATCAATTGAGGGGCTCATCTTCTTCTAACTTGGCCGTCTCTTCCTTTACAAGCCACAAAATCTCACTCTCTCCGAGGAAACGTCTGGCGAGGCGAATCGAAAATTATATTATGTGCCGGGTGTATATGTCATCCCTCTTACAGCAGGCGGGTCTCACTACTGTGTGGGGCCCGCCTGTTGTAAGAAAGATGACATATACACCCGGCACATGATATACCACCTCGAGGCGAACATCCTGATCAGTTCACCTACTGATTTCTTTTATTTGTATTTTATGATATTAATATATCTAAGTCTAGCCAGAGCTCTATATTTGCGAAAATTATATTATGTGCCGGGTGTATATGTCATCTCTCTCACAGCAGACGGGCCCCATACAGCCTCTCACATCATGCGAACCCCACAACTATGTGGGACCGCCTGCTGTGAGAGAGATGACATATACACCCTACAAATGATATACCCATTCTTATATTTGACTTCACTTCCATAAAAAAAGTAAGGAAAAACCCACCTTGAGGCCCATGTACTCTCAATGTTTTTTTACATTGCACCTCTATACTAAATTTTCTACACATTGCACCCATGTACTCTCAATATTTTTTACATTGCACCATTGTACTAAATTTTCTATACATTGCACCCCTACACTTTCAAAAAATTGACATTCCACCCTTATTTTAACGGCAAGTTAACAGAGTTGAGTGTTGGTTTCTATTATATGTCCCAAGGAAACCATAAGCATATGAAATACAACAATAGAATATATAATAAACTTGAAGCATGGCGGAATCATACTTACAAAGCTTTTGTGATGAAGAAGATGAACAAAAAGGTGGAAGCTCCAAGTGCTTGATGGTTCGGCCAAGAGGAGAAAAAGAGTTGAAGCTCCAAGCTCTGTGTATTCCAAGCTCTTTGATGGTTTCACTATCACCTCCTTTGATCATAAGATGTGCTAGCAAAAGAGAAATTGAAGAAAAAAATTTCTTCTTTGCCTTATACAACTCACGGCAAAATGAGAGAGAAAAAGGAGAATGATTTTTGTGTTTTCTTTCTAAAAGATAAAAAGTGAAAAAGTAATACCAAAATTTTGGTATATCTTTCTCCAAAAAATCAAAATCAAATCTCCCTCCAAAAGCCATTAATTGGCTCCACCAACTTGCATCATGAATAGTGACTAGATGTCACTTTAATAAAGTGACTTTTGACATCTATCACCAAGTCATGTCAAGTGATGTGACTTCGCGATGTGACTTGCGGGCCCCACTCGTTTCAAAATACGAATGTGTCCGCAAATATTTTCGGGCTCGGTTTCGCTAATTCCGAATTAACGAATTTCCGTCGCGACGTAAATTAAATAATTATGCCTAGCGAAATCACTATTCACGTCGCTAACTAATTAATTCTAAATTAATTCGTTTGCCCGAATTAAAATCCGATTTTAATTCCGCGTCGAAATCTAATTTCGTTTAATATATCGAATATATTATTTTATCGATTAATTCCAAATTAATCGTTCTCTCTCAAAATAAGGCATTTTATCCAAGATAAAGTTTCTCCGTAATTAATCCAAGATTAATAAAGTTCGAATCAAATATCATAGGTGAATCTTCAGGAAGCGACCCGAGAGATCTCCGGATATGTTGGCAGTAAATACGGCCGTCGGATAATCCGAACACGTACGTACCTAGTACTACGTTTTTACCGATTTACAAGACAAGGTTGGCTTCTAGCAAAGCGCGATGCCTACCCAATTCTCTAGAAATATTCTTATTGGAATATTAGATTTATATCAAGCGTAGTATATCGCAGTATTGCGTACATCGATCCAGTATCGGACGATCACATGTTAGGCCTGGGGCTGGAAATGTGTCTGCCCCGTACGAAACATATATCGGACATCAAACAACTAGTCTCTTTAAATCGGACAATCCTGACCTGGTCATATTGTCCCGACGGTTGCAACCTTTTATAGAGTACTAGTTCTGTGTCCTGCGCGATCATCAACTTCATATGTCTGAAGTGACACTTCCATCTTGACATCACACCCAATACACTACGATTCCTGATAAACCCAGAAGTGGTGAACACAGAACCGGTTAAAGCCCCCAACCACCAAAACCAAACTTTACCGATTGTCGCAAGTACTAGCGATGCAAGTCTCAGGTTAAGACCATATACACCTACCCTGATGCGGCCTCCCATAGACACGCAGACATACTACCAATGGGATTCCGTGGGGTCTATCCAGAGCGAAGCTGTTTTCCGTACCATCGGTAAAAACATAACCTCCTATCGCACTTGCATAAGTATCCTATACTTAAATATATGAGAACTATGCCGTTGTGCCCTCACAACATGCACAAGTGCAATACTAGTCTATTCCGCATTATCGATGTCCGATCTCGATAATACTCCGACTAGGGATATTTAATGATTAAACCTTATGTATTGATACTGTCTCATATCATCTCAATACGGAACTAATCATATGGACTTTTGCCATTTATATGTCAAAGTAAATAAATTACAAAACGGCAAAAGGCAATTTAATTATTACATAGTTAATTTTGTACAATAATACAATATCATTTACAAAACAGTGACGCTATGGGTCATAATGTCTAACAATCTCCCACTTGGCCTATAGCCAGTCACTCAAGCATCTAATACCTGAACTATGTATATGTCGTTCAAACACATGCGGATAAACAGCATTTGTCAGCGGATCTGCAATGTTGTTATCTGATGCGACCTTCTCGACCTTTACATCGCCACGATGTATAATCTCCCGAATCAGATGGTAACGCCGAAGAGCATGCTTGGATCGTTGATGAGACCTTGGTTCCTTAGCTTGTGCTATAGCCCCGTTATTGTCACAATACAATGGAACGGGCTCAGCTGCTAACGGAACTACTCCTAATCTGATTAGGAACTTTCGGATCCAAACTGCCTCCTTTGCTGCTTCCGACGCAGCAATGTACTCCGCTTCAGTTGTTGAATCGGCAACACTATCTTGCTTGGAAGATTTCCAGCTCACCGCTCCGTTATTCAAACAAAAAATGTACCCGGATTGCGACTTGAAGTCGTCCTTGTCGGTTTGGAAACTTGCAACGGCATACCCAGATACCACAAGTTCTCCTTCTCCGTAAATTAAGAAAGCATCCTTAGTTCGTCTAAGATACTTAAGGATATTCTTAACTGCCATCCAGTGACCTTCACCTGGATCGGCCTGATAGCGAATGCACATGCTCAAAGCATATGACACATCAGGTCGTGTACATATCATGGCATACATGATCGATCCGACTGCCGAGGCGAACGGTATCCGACTCATGTTATCTCTCTCTTCTTGAGTCTTAGGACACATGTCCTTAGACAGAGAGATACCACGCAACATTGGCATCAATCCCTTCTTGGATTGATCCATGCTGAATCGCTTCAACACTTTGTCAATATATGTACTCTGGGAGAGTCCAAGCAGCTTTCTAGATCTATCCCGGTAGATCTTTATTCCCAGAATAAAGGCTGCTTCTCCCAGATCTTTCATGGAGAATTTTAATGAAAGCCAAGCTTTCACCGATGTTAGCATGGGAATGTCATTGCCTATAAGCAATACATCGTCGACATAAAGGACAATAAAATTCAGTGCTCTCCCACTAACCTTTTTGTATACACAAGGGTCATCTTCGTTTTGCACGAAATTATATTCTTTTATGATTTCATCAAAACGCCGATTCCATGACCGTGATGCTTGCTTCAATCCATAAATGGATCGATTTAACTTACAAACCTTGTTTGCAAGTCTAGGTACGATAAAACCGTCAGGCTGTTGCATATAAACATCCTCCAAAAGGTTTCCGTTAAGGAAAGCGGTTTTAACGTCCATCTGCCATATCTCGTAATCGAAATATGCAGCTATTGCAAGCATTATCCGAATGGATTTAATCATGGCAAGGGTGAGAAAGTTTCGTCATAATCAACACCATATTGTTGACGATACCCCTTGCTACAAGCCTAGCTTTGTATGTTTGCACGTTGCCATCCATGTCGGTCTTCTTCTTGAAGATCCATCTGCATCCAATAGGTTTTACACCTTCTGGTGCATCAACCAGTGTCCAAACTTGGTTGGCATACATGGAATCCATCTCGGACTTCATGGCTTCTTGCCATAAAGCGGAATCAATATCCTGTATTGCTTCCTCATATGTAGATGGTTCATTATCCTCAATAAGATTAATATCTACATGAGGCGAGATCAGGTACCCATACCTCTCAGGTACTGTCCTGACTCTCTCCGACCTACGCGGTCCTGTGTGTATATGAAGATTGTGGTACAGACTCATCCTGGATGGTCTGTTCATGATCCGTCGTTGATTCATTGCCAGGAACAGTATCACTACGATTTTCATCGAGCTCTACTTTCCTCCCACTTACCACTGCATCTAGGAATTCCTTTTCAAGGAAAAATGCATGTAGAGCAACAAATACTTTGTTCTCTTGTGGGTGATAGAAGTAATATCCTTTGGTTTCCTAGGATATCCCACGAAAAGGCATTTATCTGATTTGGGTTCTAGTTTGGTACCTTCCAAACGTTTAACATATGCCCAGCAACCCCAAATCTTCAGGAAAGAGAAACCTGGTTTCCTTCCTGTCCATATCTCGTATGGAGTCTGTTCAACAGACTTTGACGGAATCTTATTCAAAATAAGTATTTCACTTCTTAATGCGTATCCCCAGAAGGATATTGGTAGCTCAGTGCGACTCATCATCGACCTTACCATGTCTAACAAGGTACGGTTTCTCCGTTCAGACACACCGTTTAATTGTGGTGTTCCAGGAGGAGTCCACTGTGAAAGAATACCATATTCTTTCAAGTAATCTTGAAACTCATAACTTAAGTATTCACCACCACGGTCCGACCGCAATGCCTTAATACTCTTGCCTGTTTGCTTTTCTACTTCGTGTCGAAACTCTTTGAATTTCTCAAAAGTTTCTGACTTGTGTCTCATTAGATACACATAACCATAACGAGATGCATCATCCGTAAAGGTTACGAAGTAAAGATATCCACCTCTAGCCTGGCTAGACATGGGCCCACATACGTCACTATGAACGAGGGCTAACAGTTTTGTGGCACGTTCACCTTTACTGCTAAAAGGTGATTTAGGCATTTTGCCTAAAAGACAAGATTCGCAGACATCATATGAATTAGGATCAAATTCGTCCAAGTACCCACTCTTCGAAAGTGTGGATATGCGATCTTGTTAATGTGTCCTAGACGACAATGCCACATGTAAGCTTCATCTTTTAGATTACTCCTTTTTAGCCTTTTGTTTGTCATTTTATGTTTAGGAGATTCATTTATATTCAAAATATAAAGACCATTATTTGCAACAACAGTGCAAATTTCTGCATCATTTTTATATAAATAACACCCAGTGTTTCTAAATACAAAAGTGTACCCATGCTGGGTTAACAAAGATACAGACATAATATTCCTAGTTAAACTAGGTATATAATAACAGTTCAAAAGTTTAAGCACATGCCCCGACGGCAGTTCCAAAACAAAAGTCCCTACAGCCAAAACAGCAACTGGTGTTCCGTTTCCGACTCGTAGGTCAACCTCCCCTGAAGCCAGCATCCTGCTATTCTGCAGATCCTGCAAATCAGTACAAATATGAGCAGCACAACCAGAATCAAAAATCCAATTTTTAAGACTAGAAGTAGTCATATTTATTTCAATAACAAACATACCAGAGGCTGGTGCCTTGCCTGCCTTGATATCCTCCTTGTGTCCCTTGCCCACTCTGCAGTCACGTTTCCAATGACCCTTCTTGCCGCATTTGAGGCAGACATCTTGAGACTTGTCCCTTGGCTTCCCAGAAGCCTTTGTCAACTTGCCCTTGCCCTTGTTCTTATGTTTCCTCTTCCTCACCCCTCCAGTTGCCTTAAGCCCAGTCTTTGGCCCCTGAGAGGTCGATGCATAGTGCGCCTCGCGCTTGCCTCCTTTTAGGAGTTCTTTTTCAGACTCATTCAAGACGGATAACAGCTCTCCAAGAGTGTCATCCGTGTCCATCAACTTATAGTTGATTATGATTTGTTTCCAAGTATCGGGAAGCGATTGTAAGATCAAATCCACAGTCAGCTCAGCCTCCAAGACTATTCCCATATTGGCCAACTCATCAATATGGGCGATCATTTGAGTCCCGTGGGCCTCAACTGATGCGCCTTCAGTTATTCGGGCGCGGAAGAGTTTCTTCACTAACTCATACCTCTCCATCCGCTTATTGGTGCGGTGGAGATCTTGCAGTCTAGCCATCATGTTATAAGGATCCAAGTCCCTATTCTGGCGACGAAAGTGCTGAGTCATCGAAGCTAACATAACAGCCTGAGCTGTGTCACAATCATCACTGTGAGTTTTCCATAACTCCAGCTCAAGTGGGTCAGTGGGCTTAGGCGGGAGAGGTATCTGTATAGTGTACAGTAGCCTCTCAGCCCCAAGGACTATCCTCAGGTTCATTTCCCAGTCAGCAAAGTTTGTGCCCTTAAAGACATTGTCACCAATGATGATGTCTCAGACATTTCCTTTGCCTGCCATCTTAACTACGATAGTCCAACTATCTAGTTAACGATAATATAGGTACAGTCAAACTGTTACAAAAAAATAACAATGTATTAGTCCAACTAATTATAATAAATAGACGAAATAATTTTGAAGAACGCGTAAGGCAAAGTATCTGAATGAAATTGCAAATTCACATACTAGCCTCCCACTATTTTCATCAAGTCTCTAACCCTCTGTTGAGAACTCGGGAAATCCTATTTCCTAGTGGGCTAGGATCCCGTTAAATAACACACAACCTTGACTTTGGCCAACAAGCTGTATGCTATTTAACTAGGTAGATCTCACAGATCAATTGGATCCAATCCAATTCCTAGATCCGGTTAGGTGGACATCCAAGTCCTAAACATATTGCTTATGCCAATGTATCTAATACATTTTCTAACCATATCCTCCGAATCATCTAGGCCTTGGCTTTGGCACAACAAACCTAATGATTCCAGTTAAGCGGGACCCATTGACAAGGATAGTTTCGTAATCAATGTCGTTGGACAAGAAGTGATCTTGACTTTGGCCAACAAATCACAACTTGGACAAGACACCGATGTGGAACAAAACTCTCATGATTCAAGTACATCCTAATTGACAAGGTCTTGACTTTGGCCAACAAACCAATGCCAATTGGATTGTGAACAAGAATCATTCGATGGAAGGATAATCGCTTAATATAGATTGAGGGATTTTTGCGTAATTGGCAACCAATTTATTATCTTTGTTAGGTCTCATCAACATACACCCTTAAGCATGCTTCTAAAACATCGTAAAGCGCGTAAAGTAAATTAATAGTGATATACGGATGGATATATAACACAACTTGTTCCTAGAACAAATCACTCCCTTTCCTCTCCCCGCTAGCACTATTCTACTTCTACCCAATTACATAATACAATAAGAGAAACCTCATTTGCATTGAGGGGAATTAGGTGAGAAGAGAATACAAAGAGATAAGGCTGGACACGCAGGTCCAATTTATAAATTCTAAATTTACAATAATTTCTAAAATTACCCTTTCCCTTCTAATATCCATCCGATATACACTATTCATACATCACATACATATATATTCAATCAAGACATGCTATACAACCAATCTAATCCAATTAATTAGTCTTTGTTAAAGTGATCATCCAATGTTCAAACAACGGTTTTGATTTTGCGCGAGTCCAACTCGTTTGAGAATAAGTACATAAGGTACGAATTCGCGAATTATATCGAACTACTTATTAAATCTAATTTAATTCGTATTCAATACTAATTCAATTATTAATTCCAAATTAAATGTTTACACTTTTAATGTGCTTTAAAGACTTAGATTCTAAATCTAATCTAATTGGGTCTCAAAGCCCAACTAACATCCAATGTTCGTTTAATTAAAGTCCGATGGGCTTTCAATTGATTTATTAAGGCTTGGGTTGGTCAATGTGGGTCAAACCCAATTACCAAGCCCAAATAAGGAATCACCCTTAAATGCCACAAAATCAATTTCAAGCCCATAAGGCTCAATTAAACTTTAAAGCCCATTATACTATATTTGGACTTAATGGAGTGATTTAGGCCCAAATTGGATCCAATCCATTTGCCCCAAATCTACTTGGCCCAACCAAGCCCATTATGCCCAAATATAATATTACAAGCCCAATTTTACAATTAAGCCCATTAATTTAAATTTCAATATTCCAAATTTTAAAATTCAATTAATTAAAGTGTAAAACCAAGATTAATACATTAAACCAAATATTTCAAAATACCAATTTAATTTATTAATCATCTATTGTTCAAAACATATGTCCAACAAAAAATCAAGTCCATTTTCATGTCCATGTGTATTCGGCCAAATGAGAATTTTTGTGTCGATTTGTTTTTCAATCCGATTGAATCACTAATCTACGTCCCGTATACGTTTTAAGTCATCCAATGATCTAGTACACAAAAAATTCCAACACATCCAATGGTAATACCCATTCGGCCAAGGCTAAGTTTTTGGGGAAAAATCATCCAATGCATTTTTCTCAAAATTGATTCCATATAATATCATTCTATATACATGTAAGCATACTCATTCATCAAATTTCACAAGAACATGCTTCAATCAATTTTACCCAAATTTTAACCTAATGTATTTCATGCTTAAACAAGGCTCCATGATACCATTGTTGGTTTCTATTATATGTCCCAAGGAAAGCATAAGCATATGAAATACAACAATAGAATATATATAATAAACTTGAAGCATGGCGGAATCATATTTACAAAGCTTTTGTAATGAAGAAGATGAACAAAAAGGTGGAAGCTCCAAGTGCTTGATGGTTCGGCCAAGAGGAGAAAAAGAGTTGAAGCTCCAAGCTCTGTGTATTCCAAGCTCTTTGATGGTTTCCCTATCACCTCCTTTGATCATAAGATGTGCTAGCAAAAGAGAAATTGAAGAAAAAAATTTCTTCTTTGCCTTATACAACTCACGGCAAAATGAGAGAGAAAAAGGAGAGAATGATTTTTGTGTTTTCTTTCTAAAAGATAAAAAGTGAAAAAGTAATACCAAAATTTTTGGTATATCTTTCTCCAAAAAATCAAAATCAAATCTCCCTCCAAAAGCCATTAATTGGCTCCACCAACTTGCATCATGAATAGTGACTAGATGTCACTTTAATAAAGTGACTTTTGACATCTATCACCAAGTCATGTCAAGTGATGTGACTTCGCGATGTGTGACTTGCGGGCCCCACTCGTTTCAAAATACGAATGTGTCCGCAAATATTTTCGGGCTCGGTTTCGCTAATTCCGAATTAACGAATTTCCGTCGCGACGTAAATTAAATAATTATGCCTAGCGAAATCACTATTCACGTCGCTAACTAATTAATTCTAAATTAATTCGTTTGCCCGAATTAAAATCCGATTTTAATCCGCGTCGAAATCTAATTTCGTTTAATATATCGAATATATTATTTTATCGATTAATTCCAAATTAATCGTTCTCTCTCAAAATAAGGCATTTTATCCAAGATAAAGTTTCTCCGTAATTAATCCAAGATTAATAAAGTTCGAATCAAATATCATAGGTGAATCTTCAGGAAGCGACCCGAGAGATCTCCGGATATGTTGGCAGTAAATACGGCCGTCGGATAATCCGAACACGTACGTACCTAGTACTACGTTTTTACCGATTTACAAGACAAGGTTGGCTTCTAGCAAAGCGCGATGCCTACCCAATTCTCCAGAAATATTCTTATTGGAATATTAGATTTATATCAAGCGTAGTATACCGCAGTATTGCGTACATCGATCCAGTATCGGACGATCACATGTTAGGCCTGGGGCTGGAAATGTGTCTGCCCCGTACGAAACATATATCGGACATCAAACAACTAGTCTCTTTAAATCGGACAATCCTGACCTGGTCATATTGTCCCGACGGTTGCAACCTTTTATAGAGTACTAGTTCTATGTCCTGCGCGATCATCAACTCCATATGTCTGAAGTGACACTTCCATCTTGACATCACACCCAGTACACTACGATTCCTGATAAACCCAGAAGTGGTGAACACAGAACCGGTTAAAGCCCCCAACCACCAAAACCAAATTTTACCGATTGTCGCAAGTACTAGCGATGCAAGTCTCAGGTTAAGATCATATACACCTACCCTGATGCGGCCTCCCATAGACACGCAGACATACTACCAATGGGATTCCGTGGGGTCTATCCAGAGCGAAGCTGTTTTCCGTACCATCGGTAAAACATAACCTCCTATTGCACTTGCATAAGTATCATATACTTAAATATATGAGAACTATGCCGTTGTGCCCTCACAACATGCACAAGTGCAATACTAGTCTATTCCGCATTATCGATGTCCGATCTCGATAATACTCCGACTAGGGATATTTAATGATTAAAACTTTATGTATTGATACTGTCTCATATCATCTCAATACGGAACTAATCATATGGACTTTTGCCATTTATATGTCAAAGTAAATAAATTACAAAACGGCAAAAGGCAATTTTATTATTACATAGTTAATTTTGTACAATAATACAATATCATTTACAAAACAGTGACGCTATGGGTCATAATGTCTAACATTGAGAAATATTCTGACATCACCCACCCTTATTTGTGTCATATCTGCCTGGTTTAGGAAGAACCACCTATGCTAAAAAGAGAAGAGCTAAAAAAATGGATGTTTGCTATAAATGTGCACGCATGACATGTAATACTCGTTGTCGTTCTTTAGGAATGATGTCTGATAACTGTGAAGCATCTTTGTTTGTTTTTTGTTGTTCATTAATAACACTTCAAGATCGTAGTTTTGATCTAATTTTTGCAATAAATTAGTTGGATTTTTGAATGTATCAGAAGGAGCATAATATTTATGCGCCCTAACATATAGTTATGCGCCCTAGCATAACTTCAAAGTAAAAAAATTTGCTCGGTCCAATCCGAAATAAGGGTGGATGATGTCAGAATATTTCTCAACTTTGTTAACTTGCCGTTAAAATAATGGTGAAATGTCAATTTTTTGAGAGTGCAGGGGTGCAATGTGTAGAAAATTTAGTACAATGGTGCAATGTAAAAAATATTGAGAGTTTATGGATGCAATATGTAGAAAATTTAGTATAGGGTGTAATGTAAAAAAAATTGAGAGTACAAGCGAGGTTAGTTTTTCCAAAAAGTAACGCCGCCACAAATAAACTTCAGCTGCTTTCAAATGTGGGGTCCATGCCTTGCCCTTCACCATAACCATTATTTTCTCTGAGTTTTGCCAATGTCATTCTTGGTTTCACCTTCACCTTCACCTTCACCTACACCTACAACAAACCTTTGTCTAAAAGACCATTCTTTTTGGCCCCCTTTTTTTCGCTTTCACATTTGTTGAATCTTTTGCAATATTTGTAACTTTTATGGCTATGAAGGCTAACCCCATCTGGGGTTGTGCTAAAACTCAACATTTTCATCTGGGTTTGCCACATTTGGTGCGTAAGAGATGTGGGTTTGGTTTGGAATTGAGGGTTTTGAACAAATGGGAATGTTGTAGTGTGGGTGTCATGGCTCAGACTCATAGAGCTATCACTCCTGCTGAGGGTGAGAAGCCTCATTCTCCTGATGTTGAGTCTTCTGAGGCCACTGAACGGTCTCAAGACTCTCAGTCCTCTGGTTTCCACAAGGATTTGAATCTTCTTCCTAGTGAGTTAGTTTTATAATTTATCTGCTCATTTTATGGTGAATTATGTGCTTGATTTCACATGTCTTGTAAATATGCCAATTAAATTAAGAATCACAGCCTCATTCTAATTTGAATAAGGCTGTGATTCCTTTTAAATTAAAAATGGCTCTTTTTCTAATTTGAATTTGAGCTATATGTGGGGATGAAACTGAGTAAACAATCATGACCAGTTGGTGGGCAATATTCATGGATTTTAGGTTTCTTAGCTTGTGTTCTTCTAGCTCTATGAAGGCCAAAATTACTTTATGTTGAATAATGACGGTGTTCTAATGCTAATTTTTGTTATGTAAAGTGCACTTTGATTGATATCAGTATGTGATTTATTGTAAAGATGATTTTACCGTATGCGATATCCAAAAGCTCTTACAGGTCCTCATCGAACCAAAGATTTCATTCATGGTTCTTAGGTATCATACATTTATATCTTTTGATGACGAGTCATTTTCTTGAAGTTCACGTAATGTTATTGATCTACATGATGAATATGATGCTGCATTTTGTTCCTTCTCTGGTCCTGTGTATTATTTCTGACAACTAAAAACAACCCAAATCTATATCATGCTACTGCTTCTTTCAATCTTTCATTTTCCCCCTACTTATGTTGCCAACTTCTTAGCTTGAGTTTATTGACAAACTGCAGAACCCTTGTCGGCAATGGAACTTTCTTCTTCTCCTGATGATGGTACAAAAGTGCAAGTTGCGTACCAGGTATAGCAATCCATATTTCATTTCCCCCCCTTTTTGGACTAAATATCCTTTCTTGTTGTTTGTTCATGGTTTATATTGCAATTGTAGGGCTTACCAGGTGCATATAGCGAGGCTGCCGCACGAAAAGCATATCCTAAATGTGAGACTGTTCCATGTGATCAGTTTGAAGCTGCATTCAAGGTTCATTTATTTGACTTTTACTGTTATAAAATCCATTAAGATTAATTGTTAGCTTTATTCTGCTGAATTCCATTGGACAGGCAGTTGAATTGTGGTTAGTGGATAAAGCAGTTCTTCCCATCGAGAATTCTGTTGGTGGTAGCATCCACCGTAATTATGACTTATTACTTCGGCACAGGCTCCACATAGTAGGGGAAGTACAGTTGGTAATTAACCATTGCCTTTTAGGGTTGCCTGGAGTACCAAAAGAGGAGCTGAAACGTGTCTTCAGTCATCCACAGGTTTGTCGTATCCATATCTTGCACATTATTATCTTGTCTTATTCGCTCAAGATGACAAATGGTGGTGTGTTTATATGTAGCTCTTCAAATACTCAAGATGTCGGTACTTGTCAATTTGTGGTTAAAAAAGTAGCCAAATTCATATAGAGCCAAAACTTCAGTTCATATAAGGAAATTGTCCATGTTATCAATTTTAGTCATGATTACCCTGCAATAAATGGTTGTCAAAACGATACTTTATGGATTGGTTTCACTCCCTGACCATTCATTCCCCAGGTTCATTAAATTTAGAATTTGGTTCTCTGTGTTGTATTAATTGCATATCTATTAATATGGAGGATTCAGATCTTATAGTTTCGGTCATCTAAACCAGATTCTCATATGCAGGCACTTGCTCAATGTGAGATGACACTAAGTAATTTAGGTATTGTCAGGGTTAGTGCGGATGATACAGCTGGTGCTGCTCAGGTAATGTATGGAAAAGCCTTTGTATCTATTTGTAGATTTCATTTTAGTTATACTCAACTTGGGGCTGTACTTTAGATTCTGATAAGTCTTTGAAACAGCTGGTAGCTTCAATGGGCGAAAGGGATACTGGAGCAGTGGCAAGTACTCAAGCGGCTGAAATCTATGGGCTGGACATTCTTGCTGAAAAGATCCAGGTAAAGTTTTTTCTTATTTTTCTATGCTTCAGTCATACCCTAAATTATTCCAAGTATATGCATTATTGAAGCTGAATAAAACTTCTTTGATATTGATACCGTTCATTAATAAAAATGATTCACCCTGTAAAAAACAGGGTTAATCGTATTAAATGATAATCTTCCATTTCTGCTAACCATGCTAGAGAAAAAGAAAGAATCTGCATGATCACCCTTAAAAAATAATCCTTACATGTCCTTATGAGTTATCGTAGAGTTCATTGTGAATGTGGTTTTTTCCTGCTATACCTGATGGTGAAGATGCCAATGTACATTATTTCATGCTAATCTTCAAACTGAATATTTACTAACCCAATCGACCAATAAAAACTCAGCAACTTTAGTTCAATGTATTGGAAAGCAAGCCTTGGGATTTGTTCCATGCACGTTTCTACTTAATTCTGAGTGAGATACTCTTACAAAATTTGTCGGACTAGAGGGATTTCTCAAATAAGAATATTTTCATGTTCTTGCAATTTGTGAAGAATCCCATTTGAATTTATCTTTGTTCTCCTTGCTCTGATCAGGATGATGGCGATAATGTTACCCGTTTTTTGATACTTGCGAGAGAGCCCCTAATTGCAGGAACTGACAGGCCTTATAAGGTATTGTTCCTTATTAGTCTTATATTATACAATTTATTATACGCTATAGAAATAATTATTGGTTTTCTTTTTTTCCAGACTAGCATTGTTTTCACACTAGAAGAAGGTCCTGGAATGCTGTTCAAAGCCTTAGCAGTGTTTGCCTTGCGAGACATTAATTTGACAAAGGTAACTTGAAAGTAAGGCGTAATTTATGTTAGTTAGTCATTGAATGAAAAGGTTCTGTTCATCATCTTTCCTTGGAGTTATTTTCAGATAAAGAGCCGCCCACAGAGAAAGCGTCCAGTAAGGGTGGTTGATGATTCTAATAAAGGGAGTGCAAAGTGAGTGATATAGTTTATTGAAAGTCACTGGGGAGTTTACTAGCATTTAGTGATCCCTGATAAGAGAAACATAAGATTGTAACGAAGTCACGACCAATCATATAAGCTGTTGTGTAAATTGTGTTTTGGAAATCCTTGAGAAGCGATTGGTCTTTGGTGGCAGGTACTTTGACTACCTTTTCTATATTGACTTTGAAGCTTCTATGGCTGAACCTCGTGCACAGTTTGCTTTGGGACACTTGCAGGTAAGGCTTTCTGTGCTTCATGACAGTTGCAGTTCTTGTACGAGACATGATTTGTCATATGTGGCTGTATACACATCCAAAGGCATATGCGATTGAAAATCTTCAATTATGTAACTATCCTTTTGCGATAATTTGATTGCTTATGTATTCTAAACTGTTTTCCTTTTCTTTTTTCTTTTAAAAAAAAAAACTTGGCAGGAATTTGCGAGATTTCTACGTGTCCTAGGTTGCTATCCTATTGACACATCTTTATAGATGGACAGGCACCCAACATTGAGTTCCTATAGTTGTTTTGGTCGCAGAAGATTAACAATTCAACCTGCAATTTTGTACATACATCTTCAGATCCAGCTCAAACCAAGAAGAGTCCCAGATATGGTACAAGGTGGAAAATTTCCATGAGGAGTCCCCCTATTTATTTTGTTTTTTTTTCCTCTCACTATCTCTTGGTGTTGAGGTGTTTTGAAAATTGAAAAAAAAAAAATAAAAAAGAAAATAAATTATAGCCAATAGTAATAGTGGGGCATTCAGCAAATACGAGTGTTTAATATTTTAGTTTAATATCCCACATTGATTGAGAATTATGCTAGAGACGAGTTTATAAGTGACGATCTCCGTCTCCCTTATTAGTCCACCTAAAATTTTGAAAAGAAAATAATATTTTGCTAGTGAAAGAGGTCATCACATTTAGAGTTCAGTTGGTTCTATGTGGTGGTGGTGTTGTGATTAAACACACATGAATAGAGGTGATTGGAGAGAAAATTCTTCTTTTATATTACAAACAAAAGAATTACAAAGTTTTATAACTCAAGCTTTACAAAAAACTCTCACACCACTTTACTCTATATTCTCACACTTATGGGATTACTAGGATTCTGGGATATTTAATAATGGTCCAGGGGCTCAAATTTATAGAGCCAAAACCGTGTGAACAGTGTCACACGGTTTTGGCAAGTTTTTCAACTTTGCTTGCCAACCTTGTCCATCAACTTTCGGTGCTTGATGTGGTTTCCTCTGCATGCATGATGTGCATGCTTGGGTGTGAAGAGCTGTCTTCAACAAATCTCCCCCTCGGTGAAGATTCCCAAAATCTTAGCCGACCATCAATCATCCAAACCGGATCCTCCAAAGGATCCTCCTCTGGCTGCATCTGTATGACTGCCTACGTACCCTGAGTTGTGATCAACTCTGACTATGTGGAGAGTTTTGTCATCCCGGCTATGGCACGACAGATTTCAAGCTTCTCATTCGGTAAAACCTTGGTGAACATATCGGCACCGTTGTCGTCGGTGTGAATTTTCCTGAGTTCTAACAGCCTTGAGCTCAGGACGTCACGTATCCAGTGATACCTCACATCGATATGTTTTGACCTCGAATGAAATGTGGAATTTTTACCGAGATAGATAGCACTCTAGCTATCGCAGTACAAAATGTACTTCTCCTGCTTGAAACCCAATTCCTGGACGAATGTCTTCATCCACAACAATTCCTTGCAAGCTTCTGTCACTGCAATGAATTATGCCTCTGTTGTAGAAAATGCAACACATCTCTGCAACCTTGACTGCCATGCCACAGCTCCTCCTGAGAGAGTAATCAGATATCCTGAAGTAGACTTTCGGGTATCCACATCTTCTGCCATATCTGAATCGGTGTAGCCATCAACACTGGTTCACTGCTTCCAAAACATAATCTCATCTTGGATGTGCCTCGTAGATATCGCATGATCCATTTGATGGTATTCCGGTGTTCCCTTCCTGGGTTTGACATAAACCGGCTGACCAATCCAACTGCGTGTGCTAAGTCTGGCCTCGTGCACACCATGGCATACATAAGACTTCCCACTGCTGAGGTGTATGGAACCTGTTTCATTTCCTCCTTCTCTGTCTCAGTAGAGGGACTCTGTTGTGTACTCAATCTAAAGTGGGTAGCAAGAGGAGTGCTAACCGTTTTAGCCTTGTCCATTTGGAATCTCTGAAGTACCTTCTTCTCGATGTCCTCCTCCTGTGACAAGTATAATCTCTTGGCTTTCCGATCACGACCGATCCTGATGCCAAGAATCTGTTTAGCTGGCCCTAAGTCTTTCATCTCAAAAGACTTACTCAGTTGCTGCTTCAAATTATCAATCATCGATTGATTCCGGCCAACTATCAACATATCATCTACATACAACAGTAAGATGATAAAGTCATCGTCAGAAAATTTCTGAATGAAAACACAATGGTCTGAAGTGGTCTTCTTGTATCACTGCTCCTCCATAACTGACTCGAACTTCACGTACCACTGTCTCGGTGCCTGTTTCAAACCATAGAGGCTTTTCCTGAGTCTGCACACATAGTCCTCTTTTCCTCTGACTCTGAAGCCTTCTGGTTGCTCCATGTAAATTTCTTCTTCCAGATCTTCGTGAAGAAATGCGGTCTTGACATCCATCTGCTCAACTTCCAGGTCGAGGCTTGCTGCTAAGCTGAGTACCACTCTGATGGATGACATATTCACAACTGGAGAGAAGATTTCATCGAAGTCTATGCCTTTCCTCTGATTGAATCCCTTGACAACTAGTCTGGCTTTGTACCGGGGTTGTGAAGTGTGCTCATGTTGCTTCACCCTGTACACCCATTTATTCTTCAAAGCCGTTTGCCTCTTGGCAATTTCACCAACTCAAAAGTGTGATTGTCATGCAAAGATTTCATCTCATCTTGCATGGCTTCCTCCCACTTTTCTTTGTCATCTGTTTCCACAGCCTCCTGGTAGCTCTCGGGTTCTCCCCCGTCAGTAAGCAGCACATACTCATGTACAAAGTATTTCGTTGAAGGTCGCCTTTCTCTGTCAGACCTTCTCTATGGAACTGTTGGTGTAGCTTCTGATACTGGTGGTTGATCATGATCATCATCTCTGGGAGCTTCATCACATGTACTATCATGTCTGGGAACCTCATCTTCAACTCGTACTGGCACCGGTGTATGAGGTTCTGGATTCACATTTCTGTATTGCTGGGGCATTGTCTTCATCTCTTTTCTGATATCTTCTATGGTCTGGTCTTCAACAAAGACAATATCTCGGCTCCTGGCGATCTTCTTTTCCACATGATCATAGAGTTTGTAGCCGAAATCATCCTGACCATAGCCAATAAAGACACATTGTCGCGTCTTTGCATCAAGCTTGGATCTCTCGTCCTTTGAGATGTGTACAAATGCTTTGCACCCAAAGACATGCAAGTGTTCATAAGACACTTATTTACCTGTCCAAGCTTGGTTAGGAACATTACCTTTCAGTGCGACCGCTGGGGACATGTTCAAAACATGTACTGCTGTGTTGAGTGCCTCCCCCCAAAATGTCTTCGGCAGCTTGGCTTGTGACAACAAGCTTCTGACCCTTTCGCACAAGGTTCTGTTCATTCTCTCAGCTAGGCCATTCAGCTGAGGTGTCTTCGGAGGTGTCGTTTGATGTCGGATTCCTTGCATCTTGCAGTACTGATCAAACGGACCTCTGTATTCTCCACCGTTGTCTTCTGATGCATTTGAGTTTCTTACCGGTTTCTCTCTCCACCAGGGCGTGAAACTCATTGAACACTCCAAGCACTTGGTCTTTTCTCTTCAAGGTGTATGCCCATGTCTTCCTTGAATGATCATCATTAATGTCACAAAATACAGTGACTCACCAAGTGTTCTTGTCTGCATCGGACCACATACATCTGAATGTATGATCTAGTACCTTCGATTTCCGTTGAGGCGGGGAGCTCTGGAAGGACACTTGTTCTGGTTTCCAGCCATGCAGTGTTCACACTTCCGTAAGTGTGAGTACTTCAATTCCGGAAGAACATTCCGCCTGCGTAGTATTTCCATCCCCGTTTGACTCATGTGACCGAGCTTTTTATGCCATAGCTCGACTGCCTCATTACTGTTGATTGTATTTATGCTACTATTGGAAAGCTTAGCATGCATCAAATACAGAGTTGAGTCTTTCTTACCTCGTGCCACCACCATTGATCCTTTAGTGAGCTTCCAGGTGCCGTCACTAAAGGTGCTGCAGAAACATTCATCATCCAGCTTGCCTGTTGAGATTAGGTTTAACGGATGTCTGGGATGTGCTTGACTCCCTTCAACACTAGCCTTGTCCCGTTCTCTGTTTCAAGGCAGATGTCTCCAATACCGACGGCTTTGGACTGTCCGTCATTCCCCATCCTTACAGCACCGTAGTCTCCTGGTGTGTAAGATGAAAAGAAGTCTCTGCGAGATGTGGCGTGTATGGAGGCACCACTATCTATCACTCAACTGGTCTCGTGGATGGTAAGATTCACAACATCTTCTTCATATATAATGAAGAACTGTTTGGAGGTATTGTTGGTGGTAGTAGCAACTCTTTCTTGATTAGAGTCATCATCTTTCCTGGATTGCTCGTTCTTCAACTTGTAGCAATCCTTCTTCATATGGCCTTTCTTTTTGCAGTGGAAACATTCAATTTCCCTCGTTTTTGATTTCCCCCGGTTCTTGTCTGATTTACCTGGGCCTCGGCTTTTACTCCTCCCCCTTATGGTGTTCTTCTCTGTCACTAGAGCTTCTGAGGTTGAGGCTGATGCTGATTCCTGCATTCTCGTCCTCTTTTCTTCCTCGAAGATCCTGGTCTTCGCCATCTCCATAGTGACTTTCCCATCTGCGGCTGAATTTATCACCGTAGATCTGAACGTTTCCCATGATTCTGGTAACGTATTAAAGAGTATTAAACCATTTACCTCATCACCGAAGTCTATGCCCAATCCAGACAACTCTTTCATTGTTCCGAGGAAATCGTTGATGTGGTCCGCCACAACTGTACCTTCTTGGTATTTCAACCCCATCATCTTCTTGATGTAGTACAGCTTGTTGTTTCCAGTCTTTGCTCGGAAAAGCTCCTCCAGCTTCCCCCATAAGACACGTGCATTTGTTTCTTCACTGACATGGTTGACGATACTATCGTCGATCCACTGACGAATAGTACTGCATGTTTTCTGGTGAAGATTAGCCCACTTCTCATCGGTCATTCCTCCTGGTTTCTGCTCCAGAAATACCGATCCATCATAGTCCTGCACATACAGAAGGTCTTTCATCCTTCCTCTCCATGTGAAATAGTTTGTACTGGTTAACAAAACCATTTTTCCGTTGCCCCATTCCATCATAAAAATTCTAAGCAGAATTTCAAAAAACAAACCTCACCGTTGCGTTCGGAATGGTCGAAAATGGTGGAAATGACACTTCGTTTGTCAAAATCCGACACAGCGATCAATTTGCAAATTTCAGAAATTACAGGGGTCAAAATGCAATTTCCGAAAGTCCAGGGGCCAATATGCAATTACGGAAAAGTTCAGGGACTAAATTGCAATTTCTAAATGTTCAGGGACTAAATTGAAAATTACTGAAAGTATAGAGGCTCAATTGTAATTTCCAGAAAGTTCAGGGACCTATCTGAAATTTACCAGACACCGCTGACGTGGCTGACACGTGGCGCTGACTGGGCTGCTGACTGTGCACTGATGTGGTGCTGACTGGGCTGCTGACTGTGCGCTGACGTGGCGCTGACTCAGTGTCTTCAACCTTCAGCAGAGAGTGGGGCGCGTGAGGCGCGTCGGCGCGTGTGAGGACTCCTCTGGACGGCGCGTGTGGGCAGCTGGGACCTCCGTTCGATCGCCGAGAAATACCACCGTGCTTGTCTCGCCGTGAAAAGTGTGATGGTACCCTCAAAATCGATTTTCGACAACTTTCGTCGGAACCGACTTTCCGAACCGAAGCTATGTTTCCGAGTTTCGGGATCCCTCCGAGTAACCTTAGCTACTGATACCACTTGTTGTGATTAAACACACACGGATAGAGGTGATTGGAGAGAAAACTCTTCTTTTATATTACAAACAAAAGAATTACAAAACTTTATAACCCAAGCTTTACAAAAAACTCTCACACCACTTTACTCTCTATTCTCACACTTATGGGATTACTGGGATTCTGGGATATTTAATAATGGTCTAGGGGCTCAAATTTATAGAGCCAAAACCGTGTGAACAGTGTCACACGGTTTTGGCAAGTTTTTCAACTTTGCTTGCCAACTGTGGGAAGCTGCCAACCTTGTCCATCAACTTTCGGTGCTTGATGTGGTTGCCTTCTGCATGCATGATGTGCATGCCTTGGGTGTGAAGAGCTGTCTTCAACAGGTGGTCCTCAACGGCTTACCAATTATAACATAAATAGTTTATTTTAATAATAAATAAATGTTGCAAGATCCCTTGAAAGAAGTTAGGTTTGCCTTTCCCCAAACAAAATCTTGGATTGCATAGAACTAGAAGAAATGTTGCCCAATAACTTCTGTTACTTGTAATTTGTAAGTGCGTGTTTTAATCATTTTCAAAAGATTACACGACAAAGGCAAGCTAGCTACAAGCTACTAGATCACCACTTATTAGTTGTGTAATAACTATTTACCTTTCCATGTTTGTGGGTAGGAGGTAGGGATCGTTTGATCAGATTCAAGATAATTTTTTATCTCCAGTAAAAAATCAGAACGAAATTGAAGTGATTTTTTATATTAAAATTCTCGATTTTCGATTTAAAAATTCACAATCTCAATTAGGATTTGAAATTATGAACCGTCCAAATGATCTTGAATTGTTTTTTTGAGATATGAGATGATTTTTCAACATGATTCAAAAATCGACATAAGAATCGAGACGATTTTACTTACAAATCCATAATGATTTTGGGACCAAATTGGTAAATCCCAACCCATTTCGATCGATTAAGTGAAGTGAATTATGGTAATAATTCTTGAATTTGACCATCTAAAATCCTAAATTCATAAAATCTATTTCCACCGCTCAATAGACAAGCAAATAATGTAAGATATGCACAATAGCTAATTGATAAAGCATCCCAAATTTCAATAAGTCAAGTCACATAGCAGGCATACTCCAGAACAGTTGTCTGATTTTCCTCAGTTTATCCAAGCATGGCCACCAAAATGGGGAAAATAAACTCCATAAGCCTTTGCATAATCCATAACTATTGCGGCTCTCCTCAAATAAAGCGGATAAAATCTTCCGAAAGAAATAAAAGAAATAAAGAAAAATTTTACCTTGTATTCAGGTTTATCAACTGTCCTCAACAGTTTCATCCCCAAGGCCTGCAGAGATCCAACAAATGCAACAACAACATTTAATACCCTTGGATTAAAAAGCAAAGTTAAAACAGATTTGATAAAAACTAAAGCTCAATGTGCTTATAGTACAAGATGAACCTTAACAGCTTCAATGGATCGCAATGAACCTCAGGATTCATAGTTAAAACACAATCAACGCAACAGGTTCAGCCAGAAATAGGGATAAGAGATCCAATTATACATGCAGAATCCAAGCAGAAGATATACCTATTGTATATTACCTTTTCATAGAACTTGATGGAGCGATCCAGATCACCAACTCGAAGCATTACTTGACAGAGTGGTTCAGGAGTTGGCCCTCTCTAGATGAGCTCAAAGACAGTAACCATCAGGATCCTTCACAAATGCAATGTGAGTCGTTCCACCTTTGACTGGACCAGGCTCTCTAGTGACATTACCACCCTTGGCACGGATATTTTCAACCAATTTGTAAACCTAAAAAGTCGAAAGTATCATAGTACAATTTCAGTGCTTAGACAAAACCCAGTGTGCTCAAATCCGTCAATATTTCAATTGCAAAATGGCCAAAACCAGTTCCAATATCATATGAAGTTACACCATAGTCTGCGAATTGATAGTTAAGTAAAATTATTCAGACAGAAATGGAAAAAATGTAATGCCCATTCATAATCATTTCCCAAGAAGAAGCAACTGTATGTTAACTCCACAACAAAGTGAGACTCTTCAGGGCCAAATCCAAGAAAGGCATTTGAATATTTCTCTTCTGGCATCCGAAATCATCAATTAGATCAGCGAAAGTTACTCTGTAATTTTTTTTTTTTTTTTTAATGAAATTACTCTGTTTCTATTCAAAGCAATGAACATATACAAATAATAAGGCAAATCAACCTAATACAACAATCATAAATATTTTGATCACAAAACATATGGAAACACATAAGAATTCACTTCCTATATAAAGCATGAAAAGGCAATTTCCAAATCTTCATTACAGCAATTACATAAAAAAAATCAAAAACAATAACTCAAAACGACAGTAATATTAGTCGTATTGGAGACGAAGATATAATAAACTAGCGAAAATCAAACGATCATAAGTCAGATTTATGACGTTTATTATATGGAGTAATTCTTTGATGCAATTGAGGTATGAGTGACGTGATATCACCAATAAATTAATAAATGACATGTATGTTTTAATACTCATATTTTTAGTTTTCAAATTCATTCATTCATTCATTTCACATAAGCATTCACTATCTATATATTCTACGAATTCTATCATTCACGTACATATACACAGTCACACACACAGTCATCATGCAACCAACCACGAAGCACACATAACAACCAATACATCACAAGGCACATAATCAAATAATACATACACAAGGCTGGCTTACGCATACAATACTCGTACGAGACTCATTATCTATTTTAGAATAGGTATGAGATGAATTTCGTCTGGACAGATTCCTAATCAGCTCGACTACTACACCACAAATCATCCAATCAAACATACATGCAGGCGCAAACATCACATAACATAAACTCATCACGTGATTTTTCATACACAAGCACAAACACGACAAACATTGATTATCATCTGGTATACATACGTATATACATCAAACATATAAATATACATATTACTTCGAATTCTGATACCATAGCCTTTACCAAACTTCATGTCTTTTACATACGAATCAAACACGCTCTGTCTCCAGAATTCTTATCAGAAACATTCATTCATAACCACATCCATTCGCATGCGTACTTTATCTATTTAAAGAGCTTAGCTTATACCAATTTAGAAATCATGATTTGTTTCATTTACCAATTCCATATACCTGACATATACATATCTTAACATCATATGCATATATGAATACATGTTCATACACTTATACATGTTTATACATATACTTTTACATGCTCCTAAATTTACATATACGTATAGGTATCGTTATGGATTCTTACACTTCCATACATCCACATAAACATTGAGCTCATTTCATATCTTACTTCATATCATATCAATAATAAAGTTCTATACTTGTGGTGGTCGATTATCCTAAACATGCGTGGCCTCGAACTTTGTTTTCAAAATTATCTCTTATATATTCTCGTCTTATCCTACACATTTCAATCATATATATATATTTGTGTGTGTGTGTGTGTGTGTGTGTACACATATACATGTTGGACAATTATGACCCATAGCATCACTATTTGTACAGAACATGGTGTTGTTGTACAAATTAACTATGTGACAAAGGAAATTGCTCTTTTATCATTTGTAATTGGATTACCAATATACATAAATGATAAAAGTCCATATGATTAGTACCAGATTAATAAGATATGAGACAATATTAATCCATGTAAGGTTTAATCATTAAATATCTCTAGTCATAGTATTATCGAGACTGGACATCGATAATGTAGAATAGGCTAGTATTACACTTGTGTGTGTTATGAAAGCGTAACAGCATAGTTCTCATATATTTGGGTATTGGATACTCATGCAAGTGTAATAGGAGGTTCTGTTTACCGATGGTACGGAAACAGCTTCGCTCTGGATAGACCCCTCGGAATCCCATTGGTAGTATGACTATGTGTCTATGGGAGTCCGAATCAGGGTAGGTGTATTTGGTCTTAACCTGAGACTTGCATCGCTAATACTTGCGACAATCAGTATACTTTGGTTTTGGTCGTCCGGGGCTTTAACAGGTTCTGTGTATGCCTCTTCTTGGTATACTGAGAATCGTAGTGTATTGGCTGTGATGTCAATAAGGAAGTATCACTTCAGTCATATGGAGATGATGATCACGCAGGATACGGAACTGGTACTCTTGTATGGTGCAGCTATCGGGATAATATGACTATGTCATGATTATCCGATTATAGAGACTAGTTACCAGAGATCCGATATATGTTTAGTACGGGACAGACACAATTCCAGCCCCAGGCCTAGCATGTGACATTCTGATACTGGATCGTAATACGCAATACTACGTATACTACGTCTGACAAAGATTATATATTCCTGTAAAGAATATTTCTGGAGAATTGGGTAAGCACGGTGATTTGCTAGAAGCCAACCATGTCTTGTAAATCGGTAAGAACGTGGTACCGAGTACGCACGTATTCGGATAGTCTGATGACCATATTTACTGCCAACATATCCAGGGATCTCTTGGGTCGCCTCCCAAAGATTCACCGATGACATTTGACTCGAACAATAATTAATCTGGGATTAATTATGAGAGAGAAAATTAATATGGGATTAATCACGATAATAATTAATCTGGGAATTAATTATCAAAAGAAAAAATTAATCTGGGATTAATTGCGTCGAGAATTTATCTGGGAATAAATTCGTCGAAGAGAGAGAACACGATTAATTTGGAATTAATCAGTAAAATAAATTTAATAGTTAAATTGGATTCTTACTATTTAATTTATTCAATTGGGCTAACATAATCTATTAGATATATTAATTGAAATTAGATTTCAATGCAGAATTAAAATTGGATTTTAATTCGCGGGAAAGAATTAATTTAGAATTAATTCGCAAGCGACTTTCATAATAATATTGTGAGACATTATTATTTAATTAAATTGGATTTAATTAAGTCGCAACGGAAAATTCGTTAATTCGGAATTAAACGAACCCGGGCCCGAGCGAAGTTGCGTGTTGGATTGTCCGACTTAAATTTAGAATTCACATGGGGCCCATCAACTTACATCAACATGTTTGACATGTGATGGAATTTGGTATTAGTTGAAAAAGGCTTGGATTGCTTGTTTTATACTCAACCTACACCAACACTGTTATAATGTACCTAGTTTGACTAGAAACATTATCTTGGTATCTAGTTTAACCCGTTGCGGGTGTACCTTTATATTCTAGAACACTAAGTGTTTTGTTTATAAAGAAGATATTGAGATATACACATTTGATGTGAATAACAGTATTTATATTTAGAATATAGATTAATCTCATACATATAGCATGACAAACAAATAGCTCAAACTGAATTAATCAGATGATACTTATTTGTGGCATTGTTGTCTGGGACACATTAACAAGACTCGTATATCCACACTTTTGAAGAGTGGTTACTAGGACGAATTTGATTCTAATTCAATTGATGTCTATGAATCTAGTTTATTAGGCAAAGTGCCTAAAACACCTTTTACTTGGTAAAAGTGCAAGTGCCACCGATCTGTTAGCCCTCGTTCATAGTGACGTAAGTGGGCCCATGTCTAGCTAGGCTAGAGGTGGTTATGTGTACTTCGTAACCTTTACAGATGTTGCATCGCGTTACGGTTATGTGTATCTTATGAAACACAAGTCAGAAACTTTTGAGTAATTCAAAGAGTTTTGACACGAAGTAGAAAATAGATTAGTAAAAGTATTAAAAACATTACGGTCGGACCATAGTGTAAAATACTTAAACATATGAGTTTTAAGATTACTTGAAAGAGTATGGTATTCTTTCACAGTGGACTCCTCCCGGAACACCTCAATTTGACGGTGTGTCCGAACTGAGAAACTGAACTTTGTCAGACATAGTAAGGTTAATGATGAGTCGCCCTGAGCTACCAATTTCCTTCTAGGGATACGCATTAAACAGTGCAATACTTATTTTGAATAAGGTTCCGTCAAAAGTCTGTTGGACAGACTCTATATTAGATATGAACATGAAAGAATCGGGTTTCTCATTCCTGATGATTTGGGATGCTAGGCATATAATTGAATGTTTGGATGATACCAAACTAGTACCCGAATTGGATAAGTGCCTATCTATAGGTTATCATAGGGAAACCAAAGTAAAATACTTATACAACTCACAAGAGAACAATGTAATTGATGCTCTTCATGTGGTTTTCCTAAAAGGAATTCCTATATGCAGTGGTAAGTGGGAGGAAAGTAAAACTCGATAAAAATCGGAGTAATACTGTTCCAGGCACCGAATCCTCACGGAACACCAACAGTTCATCAGGGATGAAACTGTACCAATGATCTTCGAATACACAATAACCGCGTAGGTCGGAGAGAGTCAGAAAATAACCTGGGAGGTATATGTTTCTGATCTCACCTCATGTAGATATCAATCTTATTGAGGAAGACGAACCGGCTACGTATGAGGAAATGATACAAGGTATCGACTCCTTTTATAGCAAAGTGTCATGAAGTCCGAAATGGATTCCATGTATACCAACCAAGTTTGGACACTGGTTGATATACCATAAGGCATTATGCCTATTGGTACTAAATTAGTCTTCAATGAAGACATACATGGATGACAACATATAAATGTACATAACTAGGCTTGTACAGAAAGGGTATCGTCAACGACATATTGTCGACTACGACGAAACCTTTTATTTATTGCCATGATTAAATCCATTTGGATAATGCTTGCTATTGCTGCATATTTCGTTTACGAAATATGGCAAATGGATGTCAAAATCGCTTTCCTTAACAGAAACTTTTTGGAGGATGTTTACAACATCCTGACGGTTTTGTCGTACCATAACATGCAAACAAGGTTTGCAAGTTAAATCGATCCATTTATGGATTGAAGCAAGCATTGTGTTCTTGGAATCAATGTTTTGATGTAATCATAATGGTATATGATTTAATTCAAAACGAATATGATTCTTGTGTATATAAGAAGGTTAGTGGGAGAGCACTGACAATGAATGTCCTATAAGTTGATGATGTATTGCTTCTTAACAATAACATTCCTATAAAATAATCGGTGAAAGCTTGGCTTTCATTAAAATTCTCCATAGAATACCTAGGAGAAGCAGGCTTTATTCTAGGAATAAAGATCTACTGGGATAGATCTAGAAATATGTTGACAACCCTCCCAGAGTTCGTACGTTTTTGAAATGTATGTGACCTGATG
Organism: Zanthoxylum bungeanum; assembly: GCA_019454045.1. NCBI lineage: Eukaryota > Viridiplantae > Streptophyta > Magnoliopsida > Sapindales > Rutaceae > Zanthoxylum > Zanthoxylum bungeanum. The sequence goes on from SKCR01022758.1 coordinate 44,146, forward strand.
TCTCATATGCTTTGAACATATGTAGACGGTATAAGACCAATCCAAGTGATGGTCCCTGGATTAATGTAAAGAACATCATTGAGTATCTTGGACGAACTAAGGATGCTTTCTGGATATATTGGGAAATGAGAACTTGAGGTGACTAGATTCACCGTTGCAAGTTTCCAAACCGACAAAGACGACTTAAGTCGCAATAAGGGTACATATTTAGTTTGAATAACAGAACAGTGAGCTGGAAATCTTTCAAGCAAGATACTGTTGCCGAATAAACAACGAGAGCGGAACATTGCTGCAGCTGAGGCAGCAAAAGAAGCATTTTGGATTTATATAATCCTAATTGGATTAGGTATAGTTCTGTTAACAGCTGAGCTAGGCTACAGCACATGCTAAAGAATTAGGGTCTCATCAACAATCCGAGTATATGCTTCGACTATTTCATCTCATTCGTCAGATCATACATCGTGGTGATGTGATGATCGAATAAAATGCATCAGATGATAACATTGCAAATCCGCTGACGAAAGCTGTTTCTCAGCAGAAGTTTGAGCGACCCGTACATAGTTCAGGTGTAGGACACTTGAGTGATTGGCTATAGGCCAAGTGGGAGATTGTTGGACAATTATGACCCATAACATCACTATTTGTACATAACATGGCGTTGTTGTACAAATTAACTATGTGACAATGGAAATTGCTCTTTTATCATTTGTAATTGGATTACCAATATACATAAATGATAAAAGTCCAAATGATTAGTACCAAATTAATAAGATATGAGACAACATTAATCCACGTAAGGTTTAATCATTAAATATCTCTAGTCGTAGTATTATCGAGACTGGACATCGATAATGCGGAATAGGCTAGTATTACACTTGTGCGTCTTATGGAAGCGTAACGACATAGTTCTCATATATTTGGGTATTGGATACTCATGCAAGTGTAATAGAAGGTTCTGTTTACCGATGGTACGGAAACAGCTTCGCTCTGGATAGACCCTCGAAATCCCATTGGTAGTATGACTATGTGTCTATTGGAGTCCGAATCAGGGTAGGTGTATTTGGTCTTAACCTGAGACTTGCATCGCTAATACTTGCGACAATCATTATACTTTGGTTTTGGTCGTCCGGGGCTTTAACAGGTTCTGTGTACGCCTCTTCTTGGTATACTGAGAATCGTAGTGTATTGGGTGTGATGTCAATAAGGAATATCACTTCAGTCATATGGAGATGATGATCACGCAGGATACGGAACTGGTACTCTTGTATGCTGCAGCTATCCGGATAATATGACAATGTCATGATTATCCGATTATAGAGACTAGTTACCAGAGATCTGATATATGTTTCGTACGGGGCAAACACAATTCCAGCCCCAGGCCTAGCATGTGACATTTTGATACTGGATCGTAATACGCAATACTACGTATACTACGCCTGACAAAGATTATATATTCTTTTAAAGAATATTTCTGGAGAATGGGTAGGCACGGTGCTTTGCTAGAAGCCAACCATGTCTTGTAAATCGGTAAGAACGTGGTACCGGGTACGCACGTATTCGGATAGTCCGATGACCGTATTTACTGCCAACATCTCCAGAGATCTCTTGGGTCGCCTCCCAAAGATTCATCGATGACATTTGACTCGAACAATAATTAATCTGGGATTAATTATGAGAGAGAAAATTAATATGAGATTAATCACGGCAATAATTAATCTGGGAATTAATTATCAAAAGAAAGAATTAATCTGGGATTAATTGCGTCGAGAATTTATCTGGGAATAAATTCGTCGAAGAGAGAGAACACGATTAATTTGGAATTAATCAGTAAAATAAATTTAATAGTTAAATTGGATTTTTACTATTTAATTTATTCAATTGGGCTAACATAATATATTAGATATATTAATTGAAATTAAATTTCAATGCGGAATTAAAATTAGATTTTAATTCGCGCGAAAGAATTAATTTAGAATTAATTCGCAAGCGACTTTCATAATAATATTGTGAGACATTATTATTTAATTAAATTAGATTTAATTAAGTCGCAACGGAAAATTCGTTAATTCAGAATTAAACGAACTCGGGCCCGAGCGAAGTTGCGTGTTGGATTGTCCGACTTAAATTTAGAATTCAAATGGGGCCCACCAACTTACATCAACATGTTTGACATGTGATGGAATTTGGTATTAGTTGAAAAAGGCTTGGATTGCTTGTTTTATACTCAACCTACACCAACACTCAACTTAATTATTTAAAGTGGTCAACTTTAGAAGTTGTATCAGGTCACTATTCATCTTCTCCTATCTTTCCTTCAATTGCCGATTACTCTCTCTATTTTGGGAATTTTTGTTGCAAAAATTTCAAGCAAAGCTAGCACTTTGAGAGCAAATAAAGGTGATAGGGAGACTCACCCGAGAGTTGGAACTCAATCTCAAGCTCCGAAGCTTCCAACACATCCAACAAAGATGTAAATTTTTGAAATCTCCTCAACCAATCAATGTGAGTATTCCGCAACTCTCTTGGTAATTCACACACGAATCACTCTTAGACGATCTTGGCATGTTCTAGGAACACTTACAATACACATACATACATACATATATACATACATACAAATATATAACACCAACCAACTATATAAGCACTCATCGTATGAGTTACTAACTTGGCTTCGCGAGCACTCCTGGTCCTAATCACATCTGTCAAAACAAATGGCGAAATACCGTCAGAAACACGACTTACGGAGTTCTCGACTAAACTACGATAAAATTTCGGATCTTTTTGGAATAACCAAATCAAGTCCGTTTTCAATGTTTTCAGTTTCAATAATCTCAAAATACCATTACAAACTATTCCAAGCAAATTGTTCACCTAAATTCTCGGTTTACGTATTTTTATAAAATCTTCCGAACAGTTTTCGCAAACGCTATGAAAGGGTCTCGAACCCTTCGACTCCACTTGAATTTATCCTAATATGTTTGTAATTTCATATAAAACTCATAACTATCATTAAAATCAAAACACATCATTCTACGCAAAAATTCACTTTTACCGGAAACTTACATATTCTATCGGATTGATCAAACTCATTCCGTTTTCACTCAGATTCTACCAAATACACATATTCAATATACTAATACTCAATCAATTCAATTTATATCATTACGCTACTCTACGAAGCTAATCGATACATCCGAATATTTAGCGGAAACTTGAAATTAGCGACTTTTTACCATGAGGTCTTACCGAGATTTTGAGGGCATATACAGACGCCAAACGATCCGAAAAACGCGTTGGAATCGACGGAATTTCGATGAATCTACTGTTCACCATGGGTCAGTATTCATCTGAATCTTCCTCCCTCGTTTCGCGTGCAACCGAGCATAGATCGGAAAAATCATCACTACCATCTTGTAGTACTCTCTGAGTGCTTAGATTTGACGAGTGGCTCGAGCCGTGAAACGAAGCGAGGAGCTAGGATACCCAAGTCTGCACATCTCTCTCTCTTTCGTTGTCATTTCTAGCCTCCTGGGGGCTGCCGTCGGCCACCACAAGGTGGAGGAGTGGCCGGTGTACCCTCCGGTCGGTCGTGTTAGCCGGCAAGCTGCCGACGTGAGTAAGGTATGAAAAACGTGATATATGGGACAAAGGTGCGTGTGTGTATGAGGAAGCTTTTGGTTTTCTTGCAATTTCTGAAACTTGAGAGTATTTATAGAAAAGTTTCTGAAATTTATGTTCTGACCCCCAAAAATTATAATCAGGTCTCTGCCATGGAATATTCTAGAAAATTCATATTTTGCAAGCCCTTCTGATACAAATTTCGAAAAGTATTCAACATAAAAGTTGTTCGTCTCAGAAAAACGAGTCTGATGGTTCAAAAATCAACTCAATCAGAGTTCGTTTGCTATCTTTATAGCTAGAAAAAGAAATTTTTACGCGTATAATGATATAAATAAAATCGCGTAACCGGTTCTCGAAACCACGCGTTTTCCAACGCGATGAATCTTCACTTTAAAATATTTTGATCTATTTTCCAACACAAAAACTCTTATTTCAAATAGTGTCCTGTTCTGAATTCCAAACTTCAATTCGAAAATCTTCCAGAACCATTCCAAAACTGTTCGGGATATTACAATAACTTCATATTATAGGTTAGTAATCAATTATACAGAGAGGGGAAAGATTAAAGGGATTATTGTGGGGAAATGATGATATTTGGTTATTCTTACCTTACTAATTTCTCTTATTTAAATTTATTTTTCTTTTCCTTTGATTTAATAGTTAATACATTTTTCTTCAAAATCATTAATTTAAATAAGGTTAGGGTTGGTCAAATTTTAATATTACACATTAATAACAATTTCTCGTGGGATCGATATTTTTATAATACTCGTGCGATGAGCGATTATCTGCTATATAAAATCGCAATCAGCGGCCCTTATTATTATTCTATTTTAGAGAAGTCAACACCTTAACCACACAAAGGGTTATTTAGGCTTTTTTTTTTATGTTCTTATCAGCCGATTTAATATAATCACCTCAGTTTTCATTTAATCAAATCTCATGAACTTCCACAAAATTATATTTTGAAAAGTTTTTAGAGGACATGAATGATTGTGACAGGTGAAAATAAAAGGGGTAGTGATAAAAGTTGTGGACACAAGGAACCACTTTTTGAAAGTAATTTGACTGTTTGTTTTTGGAGTTGAAATGGGGAAAATGGATCCCTTCACAAACTGTAAGCGATGGATCGTTTGAGAAAGTGAGAGAATAGCTTTCAACTTTATTACTGCATGAAATCTCTATCGAGAATTATTTCCCTTTTTTAATCAAAAGACGATGCCTTTACTTGATATTTCCATCAATTCTATTCGTAGTATGTGTTTGGTTTATAAAATTTTCAAGTGGTTTTTGTATTTTTATCCGATTGGAGCAATCTCACGATATTATTGTAACAATAATGCTCTCTACGTCCCAAGGGATGTTACTTGGTGATGTAAGGTTCACGATCTCACTACAAGAAAATACAGATTTAGCGACGGCAATCAGCGACGGACAATTCCGTTTCAAACCTTTGAAATAGAATAGCGACAGAATTGAAATGGATTATAATATTCGCGACGAAATTTAACGACAGAAGAAAATTCCGTAACTAATTGAGGCGGGAAAAACAGCGACGGAATAGAAACGGATTTCTCATTTCTGTCGCTATTGTAGAGACGGAAGTACATTCCGTCGCTAAAGATGGCGACGGAAGAACATTCTGTCGCTATATTTAGCGACGGAAGTACATTCCGTCTCTGTATTAGCGACGGAATGGATATCTGTCGCTAAATATAGCGACAAAATGGATATCTGTCGCTAAATATAGCGACGGAATGAAAATCCGTCGCTAAATATAGTGACGGAAATGAGAAATATGTTTCTATATAGCGACGGAAATGAGAAATCTGTTGCTATATAGCGACGGAAATATTTCGTCGCTAAAGAACTTAAATAAACAAGATTTTATTTTCCCCTTCGCCAGTCACACCCAAAGCCCTAAAACCTCAACGCTGCTGAAGAACAAAACAAGGGGCCCTCTCTCTTGGCGTCTCACCCAAATCATTTTCCTGGCACCAAAACCCTAGACCAAGGTAACATCTCGTAAACCCTTCAATCTCTCCTTTGATTTTGGGGTTTCCTATTTTCATCTCATGTATCCTATTTTCCTCTTCATAAAAATCTGTAGGCTCAGCGGTGATTAAGAATAAACCCAACTGAATTAACTTTTCGTTGAAGCCTCAGCACAGCACCTCGCGCATGCATGATGCATTAACCTATTCGCGCATGCACCAATAGGTTAGCTTGTTAATTTGCAGAAGAGCATTTTGCTCTGTATTTTGAAACCCACATTGTTACGCTTATTAATTTTCTAATTTGCAATTAGAAGTACTAGGTGCACAATGTATCTTGAAAGCTATTGATTTGGATCATTAGTATTGTTAGTTTACAGAGGGTATTACTATGACCAAGATGGAAAAGATAAAAAAAGACAATTTCATACATTTACAGGAATGAACCTAAAGACCCTATTTTTAATTTTTTATACGTTTAATTGTATCAATTCGGAATTAGACAATTAGGAAGGAATTTTGGTTTAGACTTCAGTTTACTGAACAATTTATACAATGCTAATTGCGTCTTTTCCATTTGTTACATCAGTTCAAAACCTCAACACTCTACCATCAGCTTTGTCTTTTGCCTATAACTTTCTCGACACCAAAACCCTAGACCAAGGTAACATCTCATAAACCCTTCAATCTCTCCTTTGATTTCTGGGTTTCCTTTATTCTGTTAATTTTTTTCATTTTGTGTTAGCACATTTGAGTTTTTCCTCCGTGCTTAGCTTTTTGATTGAAGGCTTGTTTATTTGAACATTTAACGTTTTTAAGATCCCTATTGTAATTCTTCTGTATTTTGCTTGATTCAGCTGGTCTCTGTTTCCCTTTTGTCGGTTGATTATTAGGGTTTGTGTTTATGTTTAAGTTTTGATTTTTGTTCATTTTCGTGTGTTTGATATTTGTTTAGTTGCTTGTTTGTAAAAAATTTCCAGAGCATGATTCAATACGGTAAGGACTTGACAATTTACTTAGATGTGTGAAAAGTGAATTTAATTTTCATATAAGGTAATAAGTATTTTCAGTGATTAATTCAAACCTCAAGGTAGAACTTAGTCGATAGGATCCAAAATTAAGCTAAAAATTAAGGTTTGTAATCAATATATTGGTTGTATGGTTATTGATGAAGGCAATAAAATAATATACTTTCTCATTTATGTTGAATAAGCAGTAGAATAGAACTCGAAAGGAATTGCAAGTTAGTTGTGAATCCTATTTTTCTATTACGTCTATTCTATTGTATGCCAAAAGTTGAGTTTAATGAACTATGTCATAATGTTTACCAATAAAGTCACCATTTATATTTTCATCAGTTGCCAGCATCACATACAACCGTAGTGAAAGATAAGATGAGATCAGATCGGCAGTGGATCAATGCTAGGTTAAAAGATGGGTATTTGACGAATGAGTTTATTGCGGGTATTGAGGAGTTTATCCAGTTAGCAGAAAGTCATCCTACATTTATGGACGGAATGAAAATTAAGTGTCCATGTAACCAACGTAGGTGTCAAAATCGAAGTTTTTATGACCCTGATATTGTGAGACTCCATCTTGCAAAATATGGATTTGTACCAAACTATTATATATGGTATAAACATGGGGAGACTGAACAACGAGATATCTCGGAACATGATATTAGTCAAAGTCCAGAAGTCGAGTATACCCAAGTGAACAACGCAATTCAAGAAATGGTATTGGATGCTGCAGGACCTACTTTCAATCAAAATGATAGTGAAGAGACTCCAAATACCGCGACACGAAAACTTTATGACATGCTTAGAGCATCAGAGCATGAGATTTGGCATGGAAACCCATACGGGCATTCGCAGTTATCAGCGGTGGCTAGACTCCTGAATTTGAAGGCGGAACACCATTTTTCGGAAAGGTGTTACGACGATATTTGTCAATTTATTCATGAAATGATTCCAGAGGATAATGTAATGACTGATAACTTTTATAGCACAAAGAAGTTAATTGAAGGCTTGGGTCTACCAGTAGAAAAAATTCACTGTTGTAATAATGGTTGCATGATATATTGGAGTGATGATATTGACCTAACAAGTTGCAAGTTCTGTAACCACCCTCGGTATAAGAAGCAGAGACGAGGATCAGCAAAGCACAAAATAAATGTTCCTTACAAGAAAATGTATTATTTTCCACTTACACCTCGTTTGCAGAGATTGTATGCATCTAATGCCACTGCTAAGGACATGAGGTGGCATGCCGAGCATGATACTGAAGATGGTGGTGCCATGAGGCATTGCTCAGACTCCCCAGCCTGGAAACATTTTAATAAGATGTATCCATCTTTTGCAGCTGAAACTCGAAATGTTAGGCTGGGTCTTTGCACTGATGGATTTCAACCATTTGGACAAACGGGGCAACAGTACTCTTCATGGCCAGTGATAGTGACGCCATACAATTTGCCACCATGGATGTGCATGAAAGATGAATACATATTTTTGTCTGTAATAGTGCCTGGGCCGAGAAACCCTAAAGAGAAGTTGGATGTGTTCTTGCAACCTTTGATTGCTGAGTTGAAAGAATTATGGGAGGTGGGGGTAAACACATATGATATATACAGTAAACAGAATTTTCAGATGCGAGCTTCACTGTTGTGGACTATCAGTGATTTTCCTGCATATTCTATGTTGTCAGGGTGGAGTACTGCAGGTAAGTTATCTTGTCCCTATTGCATGGATGATTCAGACGCATTTACTTTGACAAAAGGTGGAAAGACTTCATGGTTTGACAACCATCGCAAGTTCTTACCGTCAGAGCATCCATTTCGAAGAAACAAGAGGTGGTTCATGAAGGGGCGTGCAGTACATAAAGTGGCACAACCTGTGAAGTCGGGTTTTGAGATCTTAGAGCAGATTGAAGGATATGGATTGAAAAAGGTTACAGAACTTGATGCTGATCATAATAATGCTCGAATAGTTAGGAACTGCAGGTGTGGTTGGAAGAAACGAAGCATATTTTGGGATTTGCCTTATTGGAAAACATTACTAATTCGACATAATTTAGATGTCATGCACATTGAGAAGAATTTCTTTGATAATATTTTCAACACTGTCATGAATGTGGAAGGGAAAACAAAAGATAATGCCAAGTCTAGAGAAGACTTGAAGGAGTTCTGTTCACGTCCGGAGTTGCATCGGATTGAAAAAAATGGCAAATTTGTGTATCCTGAAGCTTGTTACATGTTGAATAAGGCTGCAAAAGAAGCATTATGTAAATGGTTGAAAGAACTCCGATTTCCTGACGGATATGCATCTAATATGGGAAGATGTGTTGACATGAAAAAACTCAAGCTGTATGGAATGAAAAGCCATGATTGCCATGTGTTTATGCAAAGGTTAATACCCATAGCATTCCGTGAATTACTTCCAGCAAATGTGTGGCAGGCTTTGACAGAATTGAGCATTTTTTTCAAGGATCTTACTTGTACTGTCATTACTGAAAATGAAATGGAGCGGCTAGAGAAAGACATTCATGTCATTATATGTAAGCTTGAGCGTATATTCCCTCCAAGTTTCTTCGACTCAATGGAACATCTTCCGATCCACTTGGCTTATGAAGCAAGGATAGCGGGTCCTGTGCAATATAGATGGATGTATCCGTTTGAGAGGTATCTTCGTCGGCTGAAAAATAATGTCACCAATAAAGCTAAAGTCGAAGGTTCAATATGTAATGCATATTTGGTTGAAGAGGCTTCATCATTTTGTGCGCATTACTTTCAGCCACATGTTTACACTAGACATAGGAAAGTTCCACGGAACGATGATACTTGTGGGGGTGAAGGGGAAGAACATGAAGGGATGATCTCAATTTTCAGAAATTCGGGAAGATCATATGGCAGAGAGAGATCTAGATTCTTTATAGATGATAAAGAATATCATGCAGCTCGTACATATATTTTGCTGAATTGCGAGGAAATTAAACCTTATATTGAGTAAGATTGGTTAATTTAATGAATTTTTATAAATTTATAGCGCATTAATTTCATAATAAGTATCTTATTGAAGATAACATATTTTGGTTGTTAGTATGTACATTGCGGAGTTGAGGCAAACTGATGTCAATATGTCTGAAGCAGTGGTTGATTCCAAACTTGACAAAGAATTCGCATTGTGGTTCGAAACATATGTAAGTAAAAAACTGCAAATTGGTGTATTTTAAGTACTTTTTAAACAAAAGTTTATGGAAACATGTTACTATAACTTCTGACTTGTGTAGGCACGTAATCCATCCTCCAACATCTCTAACAAATTCATAAAGGACTTAGCAAAGGGGCCGTTGCGAAAAGTGAAAACATTCCCGGTATATTACGTGAATGGGTACAAGTTTCACACGGAACAACACAGTTCAGATAGAGCAACAATGAATAGCGGTGTCTGCATTAAGGGATCTAACAACAGTGCAACTGAGACAGATTATTACGGCGTGTTAATGGAAGTTGTTCAGTTAGAGTTTCCTGCATTACCGATTAAAAGAACAGTATTATTCAAGTGCAAATGGTTTGATCTGACTGAGAGTGTTGGTACACGAATTCACGAGCAATACAAGCTTGTAGATGTGCATCATAAAAGGAGTTATCGAAAATATGATCTGTTTATTATGGCAGGGCAAGTGTATTACACCACTTATCCAACCGTACGGAAAAATCCAAGCGATTGGTGGTCTGTGTCTAAATTAAAAGCTCGTGCTGTTGTTGAAGTTTCAGAACAATCTTTCACAACCTCGATGTCATGTGGAGTTGCGTTTCAAGAGGATGTTGTAGAAATGCATGCAATAGAAATTGTGGCAGAGGCTGAACCTCAACGATTAATTGGTGAAGACGACAATTATATCGATATTGAGGACATGGATATTGAGGAAGACGATGAGCCAGAAATAGAAATAGAATCAATCAGATGAAGAATTGGAGGAAAACGACGAAGATGAACAATTTGATGATTCTGACAACGAGTAGTTTATTAAATTAATAATAAGCGACAATAGCTTTTTTGGATTCCTCCTAATGTATTTTATTAGCATTTTTGTTCGTTGGCGTTGGCTGGTATAAGAATAACTTATAAAGATTATGCCATTTCTTTTAATATTTTGGTTGGCTAATTTATTGCATGCTGATAGTATTTCTTTTTTGTACTATACTATGTAATATATATATATATATATATATATATAGAATATAATATATATATATATATATATATTATATATATTATATATGTTGACGGCGGCTGATTTTGGTCTCAGGGTAATATTGGAATATCACTCCCGAGAAAATCCTCCCTCAATAGTGAATTTGTTGGTTATGGGGGACCAAAGACAAATTTAGCAAAAACAGATAAACACAAAACCAAACAACAAGGGGATTTAACGTGGTTCGGTGGATTTGGATCCGACCTACGTCCACGGACACAAAAATGATGATACTTTTATTACTTCAACACTCTTTTCGGGTCTCTTTTGTTTTCTACAAGTCAGAGCTTGAAGATTCAGATCCCTTATTTTTTTTTTATGCCATTTACACATACTCTGCCCTCCTATTTATAATAGTGTAGAAATCATATTCCTATTTGTACAAGAATTTCCTAGTTGAAACAATTTCGTTTCCCATAAGGATTCCTAGTCAAAACTGTTCCCTTTCCCATAAGGATTCCTAATCAAAACTACATTTACTTCTTTATCATACTAGGACATTGACTTACTAGTTTACCCCATGAAAGTAGGATAACTTATTATCTTATCTTGTATGGATAGAATGCCTATCTTCCCGAACTTGTCTTGCCCTATGCTCGGTTCTCACGAGGTCGGTCTTCATGTGGTCGGTCATAATAGTCCTTTGAGCTGAGAATGCTGTTGTAGATCTTATAATGCCCGGTCATCCGATCTTATGTGGTCGGGTTACAGATCATAAGTGCTCGGCTCCTAACTCATGTGGTCGGGTCGGTATTAATGATCTCGATCAAGAAGGGAGTTACCCTTTTACCCCTGTCGTGCTGCTTAAATGACATAGTGCCCGGAAAACACCATCAACATCTGTCCCCTAGTTCTCGGTTCCAACGAGTATGCAAGTTGGTGCCGGGAACTATAAAAAGATGGTGTGCTGATCGCCTTGCTGGTGGTCGCTCCAGAAATCACAGAGAAAAACGCATTGGCTGCAAATCTGGTCATTCCTGCCACCTTCATGTGCTCAGTCAACGAGGATCCCGATATCTACCCGTGGAGACAATGCTTTGCCCTTATGTTGACGACGACCGACTCGGTGGGACGTAACCCGACCCCGAGCTGAAATGAACACTTTGGCTCCGGGGGAAATGTTACGTCCCCAGACCAAAAGGACTGACTCGGTGGGACACGACCCGACCCCGAGCTGAGATGAACATTTGGTCCTGGGGGAATGTTACGTCCCCAGACCAAAAGGACGGACTCGGTGGGACGTAACCCAACCCCGAGCTGAGATGAACATTTGGCCCTGGGGGAATGTTACGTCCCCAGACCAAAAGGACGGACTCGGTGGGACACGACCCGACCCCGAGCTGAGATGAACACTTGGCCCTGGGGGAATGTTACGTCCCCAGACCAAAAGGACGGACTCGGTGGGACACGACCCGACCCCGAGCTGAGATGAACACTTGGTCATGGGGGAATGTTACGTCCCCAGACCAAAAGGACGGACTCGGTGGGACACGACCCGACCCCGAGCTGAGAGAATACTTGGCCCTGGGGGAATGTTACGTCCCCAGTCCAAAGAAGCTGATTCGGTGGGACGTAACCCGACCCCGAGCTGAAAGAACAAGCGGCCTCGGCGGAACGAATCCAGCCCCGAGCCGAATAAACAAGCGGCCTCGGCGGAACGAATCCAGCCCGAGCCTGATTAACCACGTGGTCTCGGCGGAACGAAATCCAGCCCCGAGCCAGGTAATCTTTGGGACTTGCTCAGAAGGGAATTGAATCAACCTTGTGAAGCCCTACCAATCTGGCACGGGCGTCCCCTTGCCAGATCAGTGAAAAACAAAATCAAAAATTTGAAAAATAAGACCAAAAAGGTGGGGGTGACTCGGCACTTGTCCCAAAAGAAAACATTTTACAAATGTAAACAACAGCACAGATGCCTCACAACAGCGTCCTGCCCGAGGCCTCCAAAACACAATTCTGAATCTTTCAATTCAGTGTCCCGGCGAACCAAGATTTGGATCAAAAAGAGCGTTTGATTGGTAAGGGCACATCCTCTACACGTCGGTCCACTGGGGAGCCTGTGTGTTTCGTGAGGGCTCCTCCTTACCACGCTGGAGTAGGCACACGCTACAAGGGCTCAACGCATCCCCGTGCTGTGCCTCTCACGGATCCAAGTGATGAATGGATCAAAGAGTGTCCGGGGCGCTAAAGACATATCCCTCCTTAGGTCCGGTATCACTGGAGCTAGCAATCGTCACGGGGGCCTTGTCACTCCCCGTGCTATGCTTTCCCACGGATCCATTACATCGGGTAAATGAGGATCAAAGAGTGCTCGATACATTAAGGGCATATTCCTCCTTATGTTCGGTAACACTGGAGCAAGCAATCGCCACAGGGGTATCATCTCTCCCCGTGCTATGCTTCCCACGGATCCTATGCATCGAGTATGTCCCTGAGGACCCCGAGCTAAAGAGATATTTGGTCCTGGGGGAATGTCCTGTCCCCAGTCCGATGAGCATGACCCGGTGGGACGTAACCCGACCCCGAGCTGAAAAAGGCATTTGGACCTGGGGGAATGTTACGTCCCCAGTCCGAAAAGCTGACTCGGTGGGATGTACCCGACCCCGAGCTGAAGAAGGCACTTGGACCTGGGGGAATGTTACGTCCCCAGTCCGAAGGGCTGACTCGGTGGGACGTAACCCGACCCCGAGCTGAAGAAGGCACCTGGACCTGGGGGAATGTTACGTCCCCGGTCCGAAGAGCTGACTCGGTGGGATGTACCCGACCCCGAGCTGAAGAAGGCACCCGGACCTGGGGGAATGTTACGTCCCCGGTCCGAAGAGCTGACTCGGTGGGATGTACCCGACCCCGAGCTGAAGAAGGCACCTGGACCTGGGGGAATGTACGTCCCCGGTCCGAAGAGCTGACTCGGTGGGTGGGATGTACCCGACCCCGAGCTGAAGAAGGCACTTGGACCTGGGGGAATGTTACGTCCCCAGTCCGAAGGGCTGACTCGGTGGGATATAACCCGACCCCGAGCTGAATAACCAAGTAGCTTCGGCGGAACGAAATCCAGCCCCGAGCTGAAAGAGGTATTTGGCTCTGGGGGAATGTCCCGTCCCCAGACCAATATGCGTGACTCGGTGGGACGTAACCCAACCCCGAGCCGAATAACTGAATGGCCTCGGCGGAACAAAGTCCAGCCCCGAGCCGATCAAGTCTTAGTGCTTTGGTCGTTTCTTTTTGTATTAGGCGCTAAGTTTGTCCCCGGTTTTTTGAGCAAGTCTTTCTATTTATGTTTTACGAAAGTGGACGAGAACCTTTTTGAAAAGAGAAAGTTTTTATTCATGTTTCGGGGACAAATGCCCTTTTCTCAGTTGATTTGGCGGCCACATGCTCTTTGTCTGGTCGTCATAACTTCGTGGTCAATGTATTTGTTCAGATATCCGTTTCGTGCTAGGTCTTCCATCTGCTCTCGTAGATCTTACATCCGTCCGTTGCATGTCCTCTGGAGTTGTGGTGTACGCAATAAGCCTTTTGGTTCCTCTTGTCCGGGGGAAACCTTCGTTGGTCGGGTTCTACTAAGAGGCCTTTCCCCTGGATCTCCATGACAATTTGTCCCAGTGGTTTCTTTAGGGGAATGTATGCATCTTCCCCAACCACATGTTTTACTTGGGTTGGCGCCCTTCTCTCTTGATTGTCCCGGTGCAGTGGCTTGAATTCTTTGTACTTCGGGAGTGTGGTCTTCTGATTCTCTGTTCTTTCGGCGGGGAGCACCCTCCCTTGCGGTTCTTTCTCTGATAGTGTTCCCTTTTCGGGATATTTTCTCTTCGTTCTCCAATAAAAAGAATTTTCGGGCCACCTCCAGAGCGGTGGTCAATGTATTTGTTCAGATATCCGTTTCATGCTAGGTCTTCCATCTGCTCTCGTAGATCTTTACATCCGTCCGTTGCATGTCCTCTGGAGTTGTGGTGTACGCAATAAGCCTTTTGGTTCCTCTTGTCCGGGGGAAACCTTCGTTGGTCGGGTTCTACTAAGAGGCTTTCCCCTGGATCTCCATGACAATTTGTCCCAGTGGTTTCTTTAGGGGAATGTATGCATCTTCCCCGACCACATGGTTTACTTGGGTTGGCGCCCTTCTCTCTTGATTGTCCGGTGCGAGTGGCTTGAATTCTTTGTACTTCGGGAGTGGTCTTCTGGATTCTCTTTCTGTTCGGCGGGGAGCACCCTCCCTTGCGGTTTTTTCTCTGATAGTGTTCCCTTTTCGGGATACTTTCTCTTCGTTCTCCAATAAAACGAATTTTCGGGCCACCTCCAGAGCGGTGGCGTAGTCCGGGGTGTCTTGGATCCTTAGATGGGTCCATAGCCTTCCGAATTTCAAGGCTCCCTTCAAGCTTTCCAGGGCCTCGGGGGATTCATACCCTCCGACTTCGAGTACCATATTATGGTATCTTTCAATAAATATCTTCAGGGGTTCATCGTCTCCTTGCTTCATAAGTCTTAATTCTCCAATCGTCTTTTTGGGACGCAAGCCCCTTTGAAGTGTCGAATGAACGACTTCTTAAGTTGTGTGAAGTCTCTGATGCTCCCCGGAGCCAGGCTTCTGTACCATAGGATGGCGGGTCCACTTAAAGTTAGGGGGAACACTTTGCAGATGGCATCTCCTACTACTCCCTGGACTTCCATCAACAAGACAAAGCTTTCGATGTGTGATTTCGGGTCAGAGTGGCCTTTGTAGGGTGCCATGGTCGGCATGCTGAATCGCTTTGGGAATCTTACCGACCTTATTTTTCCGCGAGAGGAGATTCATCTTTGCCGTCCTGGACATCCCCTTTGTTTGCACTGGGATGTACTCCCCATTTGATCAGCTCCTCCCGTAACCAAGATTTCATGTTGCTATCTTTGGTGCTACTCTGTCTCCTGCGGTCTCCTTACTTTCTGTTATTCCGAGGGTGGTGCTTCTCGTGGCTGGTATTTTCTTGTACTTCTTCGTCGTATTCTTTCTCCTTTCGCCGGGTGTTGCGAAGGCTATCATAGGAGGGGTCTGGTGATGATTTGTCACTCTCTTCCTCCCATGTGTCCTCGGTCCGGGAATCTCCCTGAACCACTACGGATCTTACCCTGTAAGGATCCTTCTTCCGGGGTCTGTCGTCCTCATTTATATCGACAATTCTTTTTCCTTCTGCTATGTCGTTCCTTCGTCGGCTAGTCCCCGCTTCGAATTTTTCATTGTGTGCTCCTTCTATCCTTTCCAACCGGTCTACTATGGTTTTTTAGCAGAGTTCGGCTTTCCTCCCTTTCTTTCCTAAGGTTTTCCTCAATCTTCTCCATCTAATCTGCAGCCGAGCTCCCTGATGGTTGGTGGCTTCCGTCTTCCGCCATTGTCTTACTACGCGAGCTGCTTTTTGTTGAGTTCCCCACAGACGGCGCCAACTGTTGACGGCTGATTTTGGTCTCAGGGTAATATTGGAATATCACTCCCGAGAAAATCCTCCCTCAATAGTGAATTTGTTTGGTTATGGGGGACCAAAGGCAAATTTAGCGAAAAAAACAGATAAACACACCAAACAACAAGGGGATTTAACGTGGTTCGGTGGATTTGGATCCGACCTACGTCCACGGACACAAAAGGATGATACTTTTATTACTTCAACACTCTTTTCGGGTCTCTTTTTGTTTTCTACAAGTCAGAGCTTGAAGATTCAGATCCCTTATTTTTTTGATGCCATTTACACATACTCTGCCCTCCTATTTATAATAGTGTAGAAATCATATTCCTATTTGTACAAGAATTTCCTAGTTGAAACAATTTCGTTTCCCATAAGGATTCCTAGTCAAAACTGTTCCCTTTTCCATAAGGATTCCTAATCAAAACTACATTTACTTCTTTTATCATACTAGGACATTGACTTACTAGTTTACCCCATGAAAGTAGGATAACTTATATCTTATCTTGTATGGATAGAATGCCTTATCTTCCCGAACTTGTCTTGCCTTATGCTCGGTTCTCACGAGGTCGGTCTTCATGTGGTCGGTCATAATAGTCCTTTGAGCTGAGAATGCTGTTGTAGATCTTATAATGCCCGGTTTCATCTTATGTGGTCGGGTTACAGATCATAAGTGCTCGGCTCCTAACTCATGTGGTCGGGTCGGTATTAATGATCTCGATCAAGAAGGGAGTTACCCTTTTACCCCTGTCGTGCTGCTTAAATGACATAGTGCCCGGAAAAACACCATCAACAATATATATATATATTATATATATATATATATATCTATATATATATATATATATATATATATATATATATATATATAGTAAAACTCTAAAATATAACCTCTCTAAACTGTTATTTTGATATGCCCTAAAGTTATGGCCTTGGGTAATTTATCTGTGTGTTCTTATGGCATTGGTGTATTGGGTTATTTTGCTTTCGGTGCAGAAACCAAAGATATAATCACTGCTAATTTAGGGGGTGGTTTTGTTAGTGTTTTGGGTAATATATCATTTGATGATGCATCTGGTTTATGAGATTATTGAGAGACGGTTGAAGGGTGGGGAGTATTGCTTGTGGTTGCGATGGTTGTTGGTTTTGTTGGTGTGTTTGGTTGCGTTGTTAGTTCCAAATTTTACGGATTTATTGTCTTTGGTTGGAAGCAATGTGTGTTGTGGATTGGGATTCGTTTTGCCATCTTTGTTTCAGATAGGGTGCTGCTATATTGGTGTTTAAGCAATATAGCAGACTGCTGCTATATTGCAGCAGTCTGCAGCTGCTGCAATATGCAGCAGAGGTTGGAAAAAAAAGAAGTTAAAAATGTGTTTTATTAAAGTTTGATGTGATTAAGTGTTGGAATTAAAAAAATGCTGCAATATGCAGCCGAAATTTGAGTTTGCTGTGAAAAATAATGAATCGGTAACTAACATAGTGGATGCAAAAATAACTTAAAAGGTTTAAAGGTTGATGTGATTAAGTGTTGGATTGTTAATCACTAAAATAAAGTGCTATTAAAACTAATTAATATGATGCTTGTAAAATGTGAGGAATACTATCAAGATTATGACAAGGGTATTTATTTTCTTTTTAGTTGGAAAATGAACTTTTGGTACATGATTCAACTTTCTTATCTGCTTATGAAATGAAAATGTGTTTTATTTTGACAGTGGTTGTACTCTTTTTTTAAATGTTAAAAAAGCACTGGTTTTTAAATATGTATATTGATTATAGATATGGTACGGGGAGGACAGCCAGCTGACCGAGGACGAGGAGTTGAGCGGTCAGGCCAAAGGTCTTCATCACATTCCACACCAGAGGATGATAGACCCTCTGCAGTCCCACCTACCCCTATTTCTACTTCTCAGACATTGGCAGGATCGACTTCAGCTGGATCATCCCAAGCAGCACAAAGTTTAATGAGTTGTACCAAACTTATGATTATACCTGCTACTCATGATCAGTATGATTTTCGAAAGTTTATATTATTATTATTGTTGTTGTAATTGTTGTTGTTGTCGTTGTTGGTATTATTATATATTATTATTATTATTATTAAAAAAATCTAAATATTTATTTACTATTTTATATGCAGGTTCATACATTCGACCTCTCGCAGGATATGAGAAATATTTAAGGAGAAATTTGCAGAGGAGGGCACGCAGTGGACTAAAGTGCCTAAAGAAATAAAAGAGTACTATTGGGATGAATTTCAGGTATATTATTATTATATGTAATGTATTATTTGTCATTGTTGATTACAAATTATTTATTCAAATTCTTTTTACTTTTTACAGAAATTTTATTAGTGGAATTCTGCGCATGCGGTCGCTGTTAGGACTACATGGAATAATGTGTGTCAGAATCGGTATAACGATAAACTCTGTAAATGGCGCTATAAATATAAAGAAGTAGGGAAGCCACTCTGCGTTCCAGATAATGTTTGGAACAAATGGCAGGAGTATTGGAGTAGTACAGTGTTTAAATTAAAATCTCAGCAAGCATCAAAAAATAAAAACACTGAGAATGGTGGAGAAGGATCGGGTGTTTCTAAACACACCGGTGGCTCGAGGTCTACCATTCAACATTCTATTGATATGGTTAGATTTTTTAAACATGCGAACATTTTTTATTACTTAAATTATTATTTATTTAATAATTTTTTTTTTTTAAATAGGAATTTCACTTAGGACGTGCACCCACAGGCTATGAGGTGTTTAAGCATATGCACACAAAGAAGGATGGTACTTTTATTGACAAGAGATCAAGCGACATTAATGTAAATTTTTGTTTATAAATTATATATTTTTATTTTGTTCTTTTATGAAATCATTTTTGCTTTCTTATATATATTTTTTATTAATAGTAGGCTGCTGTGGAGCAAATGGCAGCGATTGCATCTCATTTATCAGAGGAGTCTGGTGAGCCAGCTAAGACTCAGCTTGACACCAATCGCCTATACTTAGATGTGGTTGGAGTAGATACTAAGAAGCGCCGAGTGTACGGTCTCAGCTCTTTTGCATCGCTTTCATATCCGGATTCATTACGCAGCTCAGGTAGATCACACTACGAAACGACTTTTGTTGATACATTTGAGCAGCGGGTACAAGAACGAGTTAGGATTGAAATGCAGACTATACAACAACGACTGGATGAAGAGCAACGAATGAGAAATGAAGAGATACACTGACTAGAGGAAGAGCAGCGGAAGAGAAATGAAGAAGTGCTTGATCTCAAACAGAAGATGGCAGATATGTAGCGGTATTTTCAAATGATGAGAGACTTGAGTTCACAGCCTTCCTCTTCAGGTCCACCTGATCCTCTGACTGATTGTGAGCAGAGAGATAAGGAGAATTAAGTTATATGTATTTATTTTATGTTGTATTTTTTTTACACATAACTTTTATGTAATAAAATTTTTATTTTAATATTTATTGTGTTTATTTTATAATTTAAGTAATTAATATTTTTATTTATAATTTTACTCTAATATTAATATTGTTTAAAATAAATTTAATTTCTTTAAGAATTAAAAAAAAACAATTTTATTAAAAAAACATTTTTCTAAATTCATTTGCTACTGATTAGCGACGGAAATGCTTATCGCTAAAAATAGCGACGGACATTTCCGTCGCCAAATAGAGACGGAAATTTCCATCGCTATTTGGCGACGGAATGTCCGTCGCTATATTGACATGGAAAATTAATCTGTTTCTATATTGGCGACAAAATTTTCCGTCGCTATATTCTTTGCGACCAAAGGAACAGAGACGGAAAAATTTCGTCTTTGTTCCGTCGCTAAAGTCTAGTAGCGACGGATTAGAGACGGATATTTCCGTCTCTAATTCGCATTTTTCTTGTAGTGTCTCACCTTGAGGTCCTGTGTTCGAATCCAGAGAGTGTGTTTTTTGTAAGAGCTTGGGACAGTCGGGGATTTCTAACGGTTGATTTGGTGGTGGGATGTCCAACGGTTTCAAAAAATAATAATAATAATACTCTCTACACTATTGAATTTTTTTTTCAATTACACTGCAAAGCTTCAAAATTTTGGAGATAGAGTTGAATTTGTATAGCTTGGAGATGATGTAAGATTTGGTGTAAGATTTTATGTAAATTTTTACACCAAATTTGAAGATGCCATTAGGGTTGTTCTTAGAATAAAAAAAGTGTTAGACACTCATCATTTTAAAAGAGATAAATTAAAATTATCATATTAATAAATCAAAAATTTTCAATAATTTATATATAACGCACATTTTAATAAATTTTTGGATTGAGCGAAGGTGATTGTCCTGCTCACCTCTATGGCTCTACCACGACCCCAATCTCTAGTGGTTGATCTTTTTTAGTCTTTTTCCTTTTTATTATTAGGAATATTCAACCACATTGTACAAAAAATATTAGACAAATAAATTTAAGCCAATGCCTTTTTGGCTATTTTGTTTTTCCATGTTGCTCTTTTTACTGTGTGTTGCTCACTGAAGGAAATCATTTTTGTATGTCAACAACTGCATATATAACAGAATATAACTAAACTAAATTAACTGAATGTAACTAATACTGCCAGATCAGCAGTAATATTAACTAACTTACTTTATTAGCTACAACAAGAAGCCCCAGAGATGATTTGATACTGCACTTTACACTCAGGTTCAGCCATTCAGCTTTGAGTTCTAGCTGATGATCTGCTGTGCTTCAGTTGCAATATCTGTTGGGGTCATATGTTGCAGAATCGCGATTCGGGCGAAATCGTAATTTTAAAACCTTTAAAGTTACTGAATAAATTATTCGATATCATATATATATATATATATATATATATATATATATATATATATTATATTATATATATTATATTATATATAATTTATTCAAATTTCACATAAACATATTATTTGATATCATATAATGACTTATTTAATAATGAAAACATTAGGAAATTTTTACGAAACAATTTTCCGGAAAAATAGCATAAAATGCGTTTTAGTCTAACCGACCAACCAAGATCACACGGGGGCTGCCCAGGTCAGCCCCAATGATATTTGGGCAGTTCATGGGCTACCTAAACAGTGACCAATTCACTGTTTGGGTAGCTGTTACCCGGTAAACTCAAAACTCATCTGGTAACACCGTTTTTCACTGTTTTCACTTATTTTCACTCCGAAATCATTTTCAAAAATTACCCCAACTCCCAATACACATCCAACACATCCAAATGATATATTTTTCATCACTAAATTTCCAGGTCTAAAACAGTGAGCAAAAATTATTATTTTTCATGCTTTAAATCCAATTTTCTAAAGACTAATCAAATTAATCTTACACCAAATCAAAGTCACCACTAATGAAGAACTCTAGAACAATTCTAGGTATAACAAGAGTGGTCATTACACTCTAGAATTGCAACCAAGTTTTCCAACAATAAATTCAATATAAATTATACTAATTTAGTTCATAGTATATTTACACATGCTCAAAACCACTCAATCCATCATCCAAATTAAAAAGTCCCAAATTTGAGAGATTAAAGAAACCCTAGAACAATTCTAGAAGCTCAAGAATAAGAAAAATAAATTTTCTAAGCTTAAGTATATTGAAGATTACCTCAAAATCTTCAAATTTCCTTAAGCTTGATTCTTGATTCAACACTTCCTTTTGTCTCTCAAAGAACAATTTGAAGCTCCAACAATGGGTATATATTCAGCCATTTTCAACCAAAAAGAAAGAGCAAATATTTTTATTTTTATATTTGGTAGTGGTGTTAGTTGAGGGATAAAATGGATAAAATAGATTTTTAACTTGTAAATCTTATATAATAAGCCAAAAGTCAAAACATAATAAATGAGTTTAAGGGTAAAATGGTCATTTTCCAAGCAAATGTAACTTTTCTATAAGTCATGATATCGTGACACTTGTCCCTAATTTAATATTAATTTAATCAAATTAAATATTAGGTTAATTATTAGTTATATATACAATATATATAATTAATTAATTAACAAATGTCCATCAAATAATTACAAAATATTATATAAAAATAATATCTAAATAAATTATTTGGACACTTGTCATATTCGTCACATTTGTCACATATATAAAATGACTAAAATACCATTTGCATGTGTATTTTCATTTACTGATTAAACAATTAGAATTAACAGATTTAATACGATAAAATATTATGAATAATCAGTATTATTCATAATACGTTGTCCAAGTGCTCAACAAGTATACTTCATATTGTGAGTATATGAAGTATCCATAAGTTCGGGTATATCTGTCACGGAATCCAATTCTGTATCCATAATTCACCCAGTCATAAATTATGACTCTCTAAGTTCGGGTATATCTGTCACAGAATCTAATTCCGTATCCATAATTCACTCAGTCGTAAATTATGACGACCACAAATAATCTCATTGAACTATAAAAGTCGAGATCATTGCATACATATAATCTTTCTGTCACAGGCTATCCATATTATATCTGGGATATAGATGAGAATGTCAAATCTCTAAAGTATAATATAGTCGATTTATAAATTTAAGATCTATAAATAACACTCGGAACTCGCTTCCACAATATACAATGACCATGGATTTAACGAATCGTAAACACGTACAGGATACATATGTCATGTACACAAGACTGACAGATTATATCTTGATACACACCAGATATCATGAGCATCAGTCTACACCCAACGAACATGCAGAGGTCTAACCTAAATAGGTCATTGATGTGACTGTCATCAAAGTGTGGAGGATAACTCATATATCCATTGTGGTATCTCAAGTTTAAGGACTACTATTCTACTCGACTCGAGAATATTCATATTGACGTTGGTGTACCATCTATAAGAAAATCTTCGATGAGTCGTTCAATGTTGATCAAATAAATACATATATGTCTATACGAATATCCGAAGACTCATGGTTCACTGTGATAAACCATCGAACCAAGTCATAATATATGACATGTACTGGTCTCAACGGATTTTATTGACCGACCCGTATTAGTAAATCTTCACCATAAACTTTATTTGAGAATATACAATTTATAGTGACGCTTCTCAATGTCAATTACAACCTATGTTATAACTGCGCATTACGTTGTAAATCCTCGGGGTTTTTGTCTAATATATATATATATATATATGACTAAACGATATTTAGTTTTAATCTAATCAAATTAGATCATATATATATATATATATATATATATAAGACAATAGGTGCTACCATAAATATGTAATATTATGGAAAAAGTAATTGTTCGTATTCATAAACCGGACATAAAAACGATCCAAATTGGCGCTTCGAGCACCAACCATAACAATAACATGATCAGGGACCTGGATAACTCTTGAAGCTCATGCATACAAGCACTGTAATGTGCCTCTCTGTTGGTATCTAGTAACCACAAATGGAAGGATGTAATTGGTAATTTGACAGCAAAAGTAATAAAAAAATCCAAAGTATAATATTATTTATAGTGCAACTGAATGCGATTGAGTAACTAATGTTTTCAAATTTAATGTTGGTTCATTAGAACCATATAAATCGATATCCAAAACTTCTATTAAAAGAAAAATGGAACCTTCTACAATATACAAAATAAATTTTGTGACTAAATAAAGATGTTTCTTTCTACTTACATGACTAGAAGTAGATAAACGAAAATTAGAATTCGGAATTGGTGTGAAAGTGGGCAAGTTCATAACAGACTGTGACCAGAATTAATATATGCCGATAAAGTATCCCCCAGAAAAGAGGGATGTGGTTTCATTAATGGGTTTTGTGAATGCCCTCCAGTGATGGAATAGTAGATTTTAGGCAAAAATGCAAAAGTGACCCTCTAACTTTCACGTTTTTTCATTTCAGTCATTTAACTTTCAGTTTTGTCAATTCAGTCCTATAACTTTCAATTTTTGTCAATTCAAGGCTCCGCTATAAATTCATCATTGTTGCCGTTACAAATAACGGCAACAGTAAAGTAAACGTACTTTAGACTTCGAGTCTAAATATAGTAGGTAAAACATTTGATTATCTTAATCTCTTATAAAAACACATATTTTCGTTACTAGCACTAGTTATAATTTTTATAATTTTTTGACAAAAAGTCATATTGAACTTAGGATATGTGTTTTTGACAAAAAATAGCTCGAAGATACAAGCGAGTACGTTTACTTTACTTTGCTTTAGCTTCCTCTGTCTGCCTATATTTTCTAATTGAGGGTATTAATTAAATAACATGCAAAGTACGTTTATTTTATTGTTGTCGTTATTTGTAACGGCAACAGTGATGAATTTATAACGGAGCCTTGAATTGACAAAAATTGAAAGTTAGAGGACTGAATTGACAAAACTGAAAGTTAAAGGACTTAAATGAAAAAATGTGAAAGTTAGATGGTCACTTTTGCATTTTTGCCTAGATTTTATCATATTGTAAAGACCAATGGTTGGAAAATGGAAAATTGGTATGAGCTGCATAACTCAATTTCTTCTTATTCCTGATAACATATATCCAAGATTTGAGCAAAATATTGATGTATCATGTACTTAGACCCGGCCATCAGTTCGGTTCGGTTCAAAATGGTTCCGTTTCGGTTCCATATTTTTTTAATTAATTTAAAATTTTAATTTAAAAAAATGGAATTTGATATTTATTAATTTGAAAATATTAATTTAAATTTATATTACATTAAATTAAAAACTTAAATTAAAAATAAAATAAAAAAGTTTGAACTTAAAGTTTTAAAAACTTAAGTTATCTACGTATTCTCTTGGGGTGAGAGGAATCAAAGCTGACGTAATTCCATTATATTTTTTAGATAGTTCCACATTACAATTATTTACTCATCATCATTATCTGTGCCTGTTGTTGATCATTCAGCTCCTGTTTCGATTGTACTTGCAGATGCATTATCGAACAAGTCTTGAAATTCATCGGTGACATCTTCTTGTTGCCTCAGATTAGCTCGGATCTAATCATCCACACATATTGTTGCTTCTAAAGTGTTTGGATGTAATGAATATTGTCTCACTTTCAAAATATTGCCTCCTAAGCTGAACGCTTGTTCAACCGCAATGGTGAAAACATGTACTGACAGCGCCTCTTTAGCAATAATTGATAAAATATAATAGATATTTTGATGTCAGTTCCACCAGTCAAGTACTTGAAAATTTTTACTTACTAAACTTTCATGAGGAAACTCGAAATTGGTTGATAAATAATTATCTAATTTCGGATTGTTAGTCATGGTTTCCCTCTGTTTTTATTTCGTTGGAGTAACCAACGATCACTTACGCTAAGTCTTGAATGTATTACGGGTTCTCTACTAGATTGTCTTGATGATTACAAGTTATATTTACTGACATAATCATTAATTAAATCTATTAAATTAATTTTTATTCCATTTATTATTTTTCTAACATTAATTTCATAATTTATTCCAAAAAAAATTATAGTAAATTTGTAAGTCACTATTCAAACCTTCTAATTTAAATTTATGATAAAAAAAATTGTGACAATAAGATAAAATAATGGAATGTCTTTAAAATAAGTCAATCATTTTATCTTCATAACAATAATAGCTTCAGTTAAAATAATATCATTAATATTTGAACTTTCAACATGCTCATATAAAGTATTAACAATATTCAAACATTCAACAAGAAATAAATTTATTGTAGGATAATAAACTCCATTAAAAATATTTGTTGCATCATTAAAAACTTTTAAAATTTCTAAAATATCTCATTGACTATGCAAAAATATTATATGTTGAACATGTTGGGAAAAAACTACATAATACATATTTGTATTGAAAAGCTTAAGTTAAAAGATAATAAGTTGAATTTCAACGAGTTGGAACATTTCGTGAAAATTTTACTGATTTAACACCATTTAATTTACAAAACTTGGCTCATTCTCTCATGACATTAGAATATGATCAAATACAATTAAGCACAATCTTAATAGGACTAATGTGATGTTCTAAAAGAGTCAGACCATCTTGAACACATAAATTAAGGACATGGCATGTGCAACGAACATGGAAAAATCGACCCCCTAAATTTGGTTAGCATATTTCTTTTAAATCTCTAATTGATGCAGTATTTGCAAATACATTGTCAAAACCAATTGTTAAAATTTTACCTAATAAATCATATTCATCAAAAATTACTTTAATCATTTTATAAAAAAATTATGTCATATGATGCTCATCAAAAACTCTAAATGCAATAACTCAATTTTGCATGTTTCATGTTACATCAATCCAATGACAAGTCACACTTATGTATGAGTGTGTTTGCCAATGGTCACTCCAAATATCCAAACAAATAAGAAGACGATCTTTAAAATCTTTAAATATTTCATTTAAAATAATTTTATCATCTTTGTATAATTTAAAATTTTGTTATTTTGTTTATTTTTACAGGTAGCAGGATTTAAAGTATTTCGAACATAATTAATAAAAATAATTTTTTTCACCAAAACTTTTAAAAAAAATCTCATACAAGTAAATTTATCAAATTCTTCTCTATTTTTAGCATCAAAATATTTAAATAAATCTAATGAACTTGTACCTCTATTAGATGAAGTGTACCCGTCCATTTGAGTTAGTGTTATATCAAGTCCAATTTCAGCGGCATGATGTTTATTCAAGTGCTTGTTCATATTGCCATAGTAGCTAATAAATTTGTAAGATACACCACAATAATTGCATATTACTCTTGGATCTTTATTTTCAGTCTCGACTAAATGAAAATGAATTTCGAAAACATCGAAAGATTGAGACTTAACTTCTCTTCTCCGTGTACCAATACTTTGGTCGCTTTCTTGAATTGGCACATTGGACATGGTGTTCTCAGATGAGATTTTTTGTTAATATTGAAGAATTGCACAATTAAATCAATCAGAGAAATTGAAGATGAAAGAATTAAAGAAATTGGGAGAATTGAGAATAAGTGTGTTGAAAAAAATGAAGATATGATCCATATTTATACATTTTTGGATTATTTTTGTGATACATAAATTACCCCTAAAACTAGCTATTTTATTAATGTTATTAAGGGTAATTTAGTAATTTTTTTTACAAAAAATTAAAAATTAGAAAAAGGCAGCTGGGAGCCGTTACTCCCTGATGCTAGCCGTTGGGACAAACAGTTCCAACGGTTCCGATTCAAACCGTTAGAACTGTTCGGCTAGGGTAGAACCCTAACTGAACGGAAAAAATTCGATTTCGATTCCGGTTACGAATTCGGAACCAATTGGAACCGAAATCGATCGATTCCTACCGATTCGATTCCGGTTCGGTTTCGATCCTGAACCGGAATCGTGGCCTGGTCTACATGTGCAATCTTAGCCTTACCCATGTTTTCCATAAAAAAAAAAACTATTTCCAAAATTGGAACTGAAAAAAAAAAAAATTTAATGGGTTCTTACTCTTACATTTCACATGAATAAATTACCGGACATATAATGGATCTAATAAAGGTGACCCCCACAAGTGATGCAATTTTGTTTGTAAGTTGCCCGTGACTTTCTGCTGCTTCTGGTACTGGAGCTCCTGTATTTTGTTTGATTTTAGGCACTACAGTAGCTATACTTTTGTCCTGAATCTACTTTTGGGTTCAACTGGGCCTATTTTCTTGTTCAACTAAACAAATTAGATTAGTTAATTAGACAGAGAAAGACCAACAACTAATGATCATTTTATAGTTGGATTAGCAAATCTTTAGTTTCAATTAGTTGGTCTTGAATGATGTTAAAGATTCGAGCAGAAACTTACATTAATGTTGCTGTTGGCTGCTTCAAGTAATGTCTCTCTGGAAACGCCAGACTGGAATTCCAAAACTGTCTTTATAGTCCAGAAGCAGCCATTTTAAGGCTCTGTTTGGTTGGGGGGGTTTTGGAGGGGATGGGAGGGGAGGGGAGGGATTATTTTAAATAATAATTGTTTGGTTCAATTTTTTGGAAGGGAGGGGAGGGGAGGGGAGGGGAGCAAAATCCTTCCTAAGCTAATTTTTGCTCCCCTCCAAAAGTGGGGGGTTTTGGAGGGGAGAGAAAGTGAGTAATTAAATATTAAATGCATTGACTAAATTATCTCTACTTATACATTAAAATCCAAAATTATCTTAATTATAAATCTCTCTTATATTGCTTCACCATTCATTCTTTTTATTCTCTTATCTTATATTTGTTTTAATTTTATTTTTAATAACACGTATTAGTAGATTTTAATTTTAATTTTATTATTTGTTTAATTCAAAGATAATATAAGCCTATATTGTTTTAAATTTATTTATAAAATGCTATAAGGATAAAATAGTAAATTAGTTTAAAATTTATCTCTCTCTTCTTTAACCAAACATATATTTAATTAAAAACTCTCTCATCATCTCCCCTCCCCTCCTTTGAACCAAACATATATTTAATTAAAATCTTTCCCCTCCCCTCCCCTCACATTCCCTCCCCTCCATTAAAATCTTTCCCCTCCCCTCCCCTCCGTTGAACCAAACAGACCCTAAGTCTTCATATGGGCCATCTAACTTGGCAGAAAAAAAAAAAAAAAAAAAAGAATTCCAAATTTGAATTGTTCTTTTCGAATTCGAGATGATTTTTAGTCCCAATTAAAAAATGATATAAGATTTGAGATGGGATAAATCCTAACCCGTCTCAAACGGTTGTCATCTTTCGTTCTAACTCTTACAAGTCACCAACCAGTCCAATAGAGAACGAATTGAAGTGTTAAACTAAGTAAAAAAAAAAAAAAAGAAATGAAATTGTTAGCACTTTTACCATATTGTCGGCTCACTCACAAGATAAATCAAGTGAATGCCAGATAAACCGAGCTCGTAAATTTAAAATCAGACATATTTTGGGAGACAAGGATCAAGTTAGGCCCAAAAACAAGTTTACTTTATGAATGTTCTGTTTCTTCTTCATACTGTACATTTCTTAAGTCAATAACCAAACACAGACCATAGTCTCTCAAGCGAAACCCACCAGGAACTTGGAAATATTAAAGAAAATAATCCCAAAAGATAATGCAAGGTTCTGGAGCGCAACCAGAAGCTGTGGATAGAGAAGTAAAGCTCAATCATGGCTTCAATTGCATACTCTAAGCTGACCATTTTCATCCTCTTCTACTTTATAGTGTTTTATGCAGGTAACATCTCAAAACCCCACTTCAAAGATCATATTTTTGTTCAGTATGAATTAAATTTTTTTGACATATAATGTTGACAAAATTTTTGCAGCTGAAGCAGCTGACAAAGACAATGAACCATTTGTTGGTGTTAATATTGGCACTGATGTCTCAAATTTACTTTCACCAACAGAAATGGTTTCATTCTTGCAAATTCAGAAAATCACACACATAAGGCTTTATGATGCAGACTCAGACTTACTCAAAGCACTGGCTAAGACCAAGATCCGGGTCATTATCAGTGTGCCAAACAACCAGCTTCTTGCAATTGGGTCCTCTAACACCTCTGCAGCTTCTTGGATTGGTAAAAACGTTGTTGCTTATTACCCTGAAACTGTCATTACTGCCATTTCTGTAGGTGATGAGGTCTTAACAACTATACCCTCTTCTGCTCCAATTTTACTTCCAGCTATTGAGTCTCTTTATAGTGCTTTAGTTGCGGCAAATTTGCATACCCAGATCAAGATTTCAACTCCTCATGCAGCATCTATAATTCTTGATCCATTTCCACCTTCTCAGGCATATTTTAACCAAAGTTTGAGTTCTGTAATGTTGCCTTTGCTTCAGTTTCTGTCAAAAACTGGGTCACCACTAATGATGAATCTTTTTCCTTATTATGTGTTTATGCAAAACAAAGGTGTTGTGCCTCTTGATAACTCGCTGTTTAATCCATTGACCCCATCAAAAGAAATAGTTGATCCTAATACTTTGCTCCATTACACAAATGTGCTTGATGCAATGATTGATGCTGCATATTTTTCAATGAAGAACTTGAATGTTACAGATGTTATGGTTCTTGTTACTGAAAGTGGGTGGCCTTCCAAGGGTGATTCAAAAGAGCCTTATTCTACTATTGACAATGCAGATTCATATAATTCGAATCTGATTAATCATGTTTTAGCCCATAGTGGAACTCCTTTTCGTCCTGAAGTCACTTCAAGTGTGTATATTTATGAGTTGTTCAATGAGGACTTAAGGTCGCCGCCTATATCAGAAGCAAATTGGGGGCTATTTCATGCAAATACAACGCCAGTTTATTTGCTTCATGCATCAGGAAGTGGGAATTTTTTGGCTAACGATACAACAAACCAGACATATTGTATTGCAATGAATGATGTTGATACGAAGACATTACAGGCAGCACTGGATTGGGCATGTGGTCCTGGGAGAGCTAATTGTAGTGAGATTCAACCAGGGGAGCCTTGTTATCAGCCTGTTAATGTGAAGAGCCATGCTTCTTATGCTTTTGATAGCTATTACAATAAGAAAGGGAAGGCTTCTGCGTCTTGTGACTTCAAGGGTGTGGCCATGATCACCACAACTGACCCAAGTAAGTGCTAGCTTCTAGCCCACTACATTATGGTCTTAACTTCAAAAGACATGGATTATTGTTTTTTGAATTGGAGTTTGAGTACAATCAAGGATGTTATTGCAGTACTTTTTCTGTCTACAGTTTTGTAGTTAGTAATTCAACTGCTCGGTTTCAATAGTGTTAGCTTTTTACATATATTCTGAAACATGGTGCAAATTGAATGCTTGGAAAGAACTTGTTTTCTTGCATGTATATTATTGAAAAACAACTGCACTGTTTGCCTGTGTTGACACCAGATTTTCGTTCGGAAAAATAATGATGTCTTTTCCGAAAAACCTGTTGTTGAACATGTTACTTTTATGGTTCAGTACTAGGCCTACGTCCACGAGAGAGGAGAGAAATTCCGCTATTAAAGAAGAATTACAATATGAGAGTGCCCTGAGTCGTGAATAGAAAAGATGTTAATTATGGTGTCTAAACTGCCTTTTTATAGTGCCTTATTTTAACGGGATTTGTATTCCCTAATCTAGGTAGGATTACGATTTGCTCTCTTAAGTGGCGTAGTTTTCCTTCTCCTTGTAGATTTCCTTTTTGAGCATGTCTTGTAAGATTAGGACTCATTCTTGTAGTGAAACTGTACCGACCAGACCTGATAGGAATTTAGTCGATTGGGCCATGTTCCCCCCTATGAGCTCGGTCTTGGGCCTATACGAAAATAAACAGTCAACTGCCTGTATTCACTGGAAAGAGGTGTTGATCCAAAATGTGGTCCAAGCTCTTTGGTTATTTTGCTGCTGCTTAAATATATATATATAGCTCAAATATGTGTTCTGATTGTGGGGTCTATAATCTGCAGGTCATGGAAGCTGTATATTTCCTGGAAGGTGAGAGATAATCCCCTTTCAACAATTACGATACTTAAACTATCGTTTATAGAATTTTTGCATGAGATAAAAAATTTGCAAGCCAATGTATATCAATAATCGGACAAACTTTCTCTACAAAGGGTAGTCAATAAAAAGAACAAGCTTAATGTTGTTAACAAAGTTATTGTGTTTTGATTTTCAGTAAGAAGGTAAGCAATAAGACTAAAGCAGTTGCAAACTCAACTGAAGTCAGTGGAGCAGCAGATAGGTTAAGATTCATCTCCATCTCCCTCTGCCGCGGCAACCAAGTAAGCGCAAAATCTGTAGCTTTGTCTATTTTGTTATTCATTCCCTTTGTGACTCCATGGATAGGTGTAAAGTAATTTGTTTCCTTTTCAAATGCATCATTGTTTTGCTTCTGAATTTGTTGGAGTCTGTTATTTAATTAGTGGATAGATTCATTGGAAGTGCAATGTGATAATTGCGGTGGCTTCTTGTAATTAAAATAATTTTGATGAGCAGATTTGCTTTAATGTTGCATATTCTGCATTTTGAAACAATCTGTCACCAACATTGAGTAATAAGGAATAATAGTGAGTTCGATTTTGTAAATATTATTGTACTTTTTTGAAGCTCTTTCTTTAACATGGCCATAATCTGTCTGGGCAAGGTTTCAATTACTGACTTTTGCATTGTTCCTTAAATGACGACAAGTCGTCAGCGAGTTATATATGCAGATGACACGCCGTCTATTTCCCAAACGATATTGCTCCTCCCTGGATTGGATGTGTCATCTTGCTTAGCGACATCGGAAACCCCCAAAAGCCCTTAAATAGGGGTGGCAAAACAAACCAACGAATAGAATCGAATCAAAATGTGATGGATTCGTATTCGATTCGTTTATTATATGAATCGAATACAAATATTCGTTCACTCATGATATTATTCAATAACATAATTTACCATAATTTATTATATTAATTCTTCATGAATATATACATATGAAATATGTAATTAATATATTTACTAAAAATATCTCACCAAATATCAACAATATTATTTTTCTATGGTAATTAGTCATAATTTCTCGAATCTTAATTGAAAAATAACAATAGCTAATAAAAGAAAATAATAAAACAATCTTAAACGAATAAGCGATCAATAAGCTTAAATTCGTATTCGATTCGTTTAATAAACAAATCGAATCGAATTGATTCATCTATTAAACGAATTCATTTTTTCAAACATGTATTCGCTTTAAAGCAAATCGAATCGAACGAATAAACGAATCATAACCCAAATTATGACATCTCCACTTAAGTCCATGATTCCCCAAAAAATTCAACAATGTTTCAATACTACTGCGTGTAATCCGAATAATAATCTAATATTGGACATTTTAAAATATTAAAAAAATAATAATTAATTTAATATAATTTATTAATGGGACTTTTATTCAAAATCTAAAAAGGAACATGTTTAAGAACATTTAGTTTAAGCGTTAAATTTTTTTTTTTAATTATTTAGTCATGTGACATAGCATAACAGAAATAGACATTAAGTGAAAGCTTATTTACAAGCTTGCCATTGAAATAAAATGCAAAATCAACGTGTGCGTGTGTGAAATTCGTTTTTTGAACAACTTGATCTTCATTTAATATCTCCATTTTTTCCACTTTCAATTTAAAAATTAAATATCTTCTAAAATATAAATTATTTTAAAGAAAAAATTATATACTATTGATATACAAATCGTAAGCTTTAATATAATCATTGTTGAAATGGTTCGATGAGTAAAAAATACCTCTATATTTTTAAGAAATTGAAGATTTCATATTTATCCTATTTAAATATTCATATCTCCTTCATATCTACGGCAAATAATAAGATGTTAAAAGCTACATAACTTAACATCTATACCTGCAGCTTTCATAAATAAATCTCTCTCGAATTCTGATTTTCTCAATGTCGAACTCAGCTCAAAAATTTATGACACATACTAAATTACCTTGACTGCTTTCATTAAAAAAAATGTATTTTTCTATTTATAAGTTTGATTTATGATTCATAAAAACTCATAGAATCACATTGTAAAGGCCTACAATTTTACAAAATAAACTAAAGGCTAATTCAAACATAATGAATGTAGAAATCAAAATCAATATAAAGAGCTCTATAATGGTTTGTTATTAAGTTCAGTCACAGTCACATTACCTAAATCACATAAGCTCAGACACAATTAAATTTTACCCAAGTCAAATAAAGCTCAGTCAAATATATATTTTACATATAATCATATTGAGTTGAATCACTGTTACTTTACTCACCCTCAGTCACATTACTCATCACAGTCATATTATTTATCGTCGGCCACATTGCTAACGTCAGTCACATTGTTGACCCTTAGTTACGTTATTAGTCATCAATCACATTGCTTATCTCAGTCACAATCACATTTTATCTCAATCATATTGATAACTTATAATTATGTTATGTGTGACTATGTTTTTTTTACCCACACAGTGATTGTCAATTGGGTATATGATTGAATGTACATTTTTTAAACTTATAATCACAATATGACTATTAGTTAGGTGGATGATAATTTAGTCATATATGTATCCCGATCATATAAATGTCTAAATTGTGTTTAGTGAGTGTGGTTTTTTTTTTAATTATAATTACACAATAACTATCAATTTAAAACTATCATTATAACGAATGATTTTTTTATCGCGATATCTGTGGATGCTGGTTTTCGCCCGAGGTCCACAATCGAGAATTTGTATGTTGGGGGCACTAACGATCCTGTAAAACAAAGGTAGAGTGAGCGTGAAGGTTACTGCCCACCAGTGTGGTGGGTGCCGTAGGCACTTTGACGCTCAAGTCAGTGATGAAGACGAGCTGTAAGTAATGGAATAGCAAGGCTAGAGATTACCTTGATCCCCATGGATTGCCGTGAGGGCGATGGGTCGGAGGTTCTGAGGGCTCTGGTGAGAATGATTAAGCTTTGGGTTGTAATTCTTTTTTGTCCCTCTTTCTCTTCTGGATCTTGGTTCTTTTATAGGCTATTTGAGGTGAGATTCATGAATGCGTTAACGTTTTGTGTGTTGGTAACGGTCGTGTCATGAAGGAGTATTATGGGCAGTCATGAAGACTGAAAACGGCTGGGTTATGAGGGGTATTTATGAGTCTAAGCGTTTCGTGGGCTGGCGTATGGTGTTTCTCCGAGCCTGGGCCTGCACAATGTCTTTGGGTTTGGTTAGGGGTTTCAGGGGTGCATTTAGCAGTGGGTCTGAGGCGAAATGTCAAAATTAACTTTGGACCAAATTTGGCCCGTACAGTTTGTCCTCTACTCTCTAAGTCAAGGAGTCATTGGCTTGGAGAGTATTTGATGCGCGTGTCGAGACCATATGATGAAGGTGTACATGAGCGTCGATGCTGCCTATTGATTGAACCAAACGAATGTCAAGTTATGAACTTGACTCTACATGATCCATCGTGGATGTGTCCAGTCGAATGAGCTAGATGAAGGTCAATATCATGAACTTGACTCTACAAGAGCCATTGAGGAAGTACCCAGTCGACTGAACCAGATGAAGTCAGGATATATGCCATACAACATTGTAATATATGTCTACAACTTGACTCGACATGAGTCCATGGGGGATCTCCTCGGTCGACTGAACCAGATGAATGTTCAGGAGTTATTTCACACGACATTATCATATGGACTGTAGAAAGTCTATGTCTTCATTTGACTCGACATGAGTCCATGAGGGATGTCCCCGGTCGACTCAACCAGATGAAGGTTCATGAGTTATTTCACACGACATTGTCGTATGGACTGTAGGAAGTATATGTCTACAACTTGACTCGACATGAGTCCATGGGGGATGTCCCCAGTCGACTGAACCAGATGAATGTTCATGTATTATTTCACACGACATTGTCGTATGAACTGAA
Source organism: Zanthoxylum bungeanum (assembly GCA_019454045.1). Lineage (NCBI taxonomy): Eukaryota > Viridiplantae > Streptophyta > Magnoliopsida > Sapindales > Rutaceae > Zanthoxylum > Zanthoxylum bungeanum. Next base: position 79,848 of record SKCR01022758.1, read on the forward strand.
AGAAGTCCATGTGTTCATTTGACTCGACATCATGGGGGATGTCCCCGGTCGACTGAACCAGATGAAGGTTCAGGAGTTGTTTCACACGACATTGTCGTATGGACTGTAGGAAGTCTATGTCTACAACTTGACTCGACATGAGTCCATGGAGGATGTCCCCAATCGACTGAACTAGATGAAGGTTCAGGTATTATTTCACAAGATATTTTCGTATGGACTGTAGGAAGTCCATGTGTTCATTTGACTCGACATCATGAGGGATGTCCCCGGTCGACTGAACCAGATGAAGGTTCAGGAGTTGTTTCACACGACATTGTCGTATGGACTGTAAGAAGTCTATGTCTACAACTTGACTCGATATGAGTCCATGAGGGATGTCTCCAGTCGACTGAACCAGATGAATGTCGGGATAATCTCCATACTACGGGTCGAAGAACCATGAGTCTTCAATGTCTTTTGGACCAGATGAAGGTCTATGAAAGTCTTCACTCTACAGACCTGACGAAGGTCCAAGAGTATTTCTTTATCATACTACTAGACCTGATGAAGGTCATCACATATTCTCATGATGAGGGTCCATGTGACTACGGTCGTATGGACCTGTCGAATGAACTTGATAAAAGTCCAAGAAGGTCATCACTTCTCACTCTACTAGACCTGAAGAAGGTCAATGATGGTTCTCATTCCTCATTCTACAAGACCTGACAAAGGTCAATGAAGGTATAATTCCCCATTCTACAATATCTGATAAAAGTCAATGAGGGTATAATTCCCTATTCTACATGACTTGTAGTCTGAGACCATGTCGTCTGAAGACCATGAGACTACGGTCGAATGAACCTGATGAAGGTCCATGAGGGTTCTCATTCCTCATTTTACAAAACCTGACAAAGGTCTATGAGGATATAATTTCTCATTCTACAAGACTTGACAAAAGTTAATGATGGTATAATTTCTCATTCTACATGACTTGTAGTCTGAGACCAAGTCGTCTGAAGACCATGAGACTACGGTCGAATGAACCTGATGAAGGTCCATGAGGGTTCTCATTCCTCATTCTACAAGACCTGACAAAGGTCTATGAGGATATAAGTCCTCATTCTACAAGACCCGACAAAAGTAAATGAGGGTATAATTTCTCATTCTACAAGACTTGTAGTCTGTGACCATGTCGTCTGAAGACCATGAGACTATGGTCGAATGAAGCTGATGAAGGTCCATAAGGGTTCTCATTACTCATTCTACAAGACCTGACAAAGGTCTATGAGGATATAATTCCTCATTCTACAAGACCTGACAAAAGTCAATGAGGGTATAATTTCTCATTCTACAGGACTTGTAGTCTGAGACCATGTCGTCTGAAGACCATGAGACTACGGTCGAATGAACTTGATGAAGGTCCATGAGGGTTCTCATTCCTCATTCTACAAGACCTGACAAAGGTCTATGATGATATAAATTCTCATTCTACAAGACCTGACAAAAGTTAATGAGGGTATAATTTCTCATTCTACAGGACTTGTAGTCTGAGACCATGTCGTCTGAAGACCATGAGACTACGGTCGAATGAACCTGATGAAGGTCCATGAGGGTTCTTATTCCTCATTCTACAAGACATGACAGATGCCAATGAGGGTCTTCATTCCTCATTCTACAATCCTCACTCTACATGACCTGATAAAGGTTAGTGGGGGGTTTTCATTCCTCATTCTACAAGACCATATATGTAGTGTCTAATGAGATCTTTAACGAGCGCCAAGCTTCACATGGTAGTGTCGACTAAGATCCTTAACAAGTGCCAAGCTTCACACGTGTAGTGTCGAATGAGATCCTTAACCAGTGCCAAGCTTCACACGTGTAGTGTCGAATGAGATTCTTAACAAGTGCCAAACTTCACACGTGTAGTGTCGAATGAGATCCTTAACAAGTGCCAAGCTTTACACGTGTAGTGTCGAATGAGATCCTTGCCAAGTGCCAAGCTTCACACGTGTAGTGTCGAATGAGATCTTTGCCAAGCTTTACACGTGTAGTGTCGAATGAAATCCTTAACAAGTGCCAAGCTTCACATGTGTAGTGTCGAATGAGATCCTTGCCAAGCTTTACACGTGTAGTGTCGAATGAGACATCTTCCTTATGTTGAGTCTCCATACATGTAGTGTCGAGTGGGATATCCTTGCCAAGTCTGGTAATGTCGACTGAGATATTATCATCACATACATGTAGTGTCGAGTGGGATATCTTAATACCAATTCTCCATACATGTAGTGTCGAGTGGGATACTCAACAAGTGCCAAGCCACATATTGTATTGTCGACTGGTAATGTCGACTGGGACATCCATAATAATTACCAAACTATAAATTGTAATGTCAACTATAAAAAGTGCAAGCCATACCTGGTAATGCCGACTGGGATATCCACGTAAAGTCTTCATTCGGATATTGTCGACTGAGACATCTTCCTCATTCCAAGTATATCTCTTCATCATATGGGCTGAATGATAGGAAAAATGGTTCCACTGAAGGGACGCGCCTTGTTCCTGATGAGGGTCCATGAGACTATGGTCGAATGGAGTCTAGAGTCGATGGCAATCCATTCATGTAATGTGAAGAATATAATTATCTTCTCATGTCGCCAGAAAGAGACGACTATCTAACCATGTAGTATGGAGTTGAAGGCAATCCATGCATGTCATATGGAGGAGATGAAAATTCTTTCATTCGTCTGAATGTGGTGAGTCCTTCAATGTTGTATGGAAATGATAACAATTATTCTATGTAGCCAGATGGCCCTTCACCTTATCGTATGGTGAATATGATAATCTTTCCATGTAGTTTGGAGTGGATGACATTACTAGAGAATACTTCTTAGTCGGTGGGTATGCTGGAAGAATATGAGGGTATTCTCATGTCGAATGGAAGAAGTATATTGATTGGGTCTGATGATTTTTTATGTGGTCGATTGGAGAAAATGGGTTTCTCCCTAAGTTGTAGTTTTGTGAAGGTCATTTTCTTTTAAAGTTACCAATGAATACTTGTTTGGGAAGCTATGATGTCCCCAAAGCAACAATATGTGGCTTCTGGCCCCTTTTTTTTGTCTAATTACATAAGGTGATATCTTATTGAGAAGTATTACTAGCACATCATTTATTATGTCGCTGACCGGCGTAAACACACACGTATAACGCAAGCGCACGTATCGTTCAAGTAGTATAAAAATATCGATCCCACGAGGACTTAATTCCTACTGTTGTTATTAATTATTGAATCTATTTATTTACAAATATCTAATTAAAGGGAGAAGAGAATGATTGTTTGATTGGTTGAAAGTGGTTTTACAAAATAAATAAATAAATAAAAAGACAAAAGAAAATACTAAGGAAAATAACAAAAGACACAAAGATTTAAGGTTGTGATTTCTTTTAATATTATTTTAAAGATGAAGTGGTTATCTTAAAATTGGTAATATATTGATTTATTAACCTGGAACACTAAATTATGTGTAAGCCTCTGTCGATGGTCAGACACAAATACCCAGTTTAACCCAATTGAACCATATGTCTATGTCAACCAAATTATCTGGATTCATTAAGTTTAAGTTCCAATTATGGCTACCCCCGCCCGACAGGTATATTCCTATCCTGTAAGGAAATCTATTAAAGGGTTATCTATCCTCAAGGAAGATCGTGGGTTATTAAGTCTAAGGCTGAAACCTAAAATCCCTATGTCTAGTTCATTTTAGATTTACCATATCAATTTTATTAATGGCCAGTTATTAAAAAAGCATTAAGATTAAGACTCAATAAATAAATCTTTATATTACCCAAATTATAATTTAACCCCTTATAAACCGGTGATATTAAAAATCATCACAACCTCAGAAAACTAACACATAACTAGGACTAGTAAAAACATAAAAGTAAAAGACATAAAGTAAAAAGCTGAAGAATAAATTACAATAAAATAAAATGCTAAGGTAAAAGGAATTACTTTTACTACTACTAATTTAGATATCTCCCGTAAAATAATATATAAACTTGTGAGAATATTACCAACCGACCATTCTGGCGGTATCCTAATTAAGTCAAATTAAGTCCAACCAGCCATTAAGGCGGAACCAAAAATAAATTTACCAACCGACCAGTCTGGCGGTATCCTTGATTAGTCAGGTTTAAACCAGATTAAAATTAAATTACCAACCGACCAATATAGCGGTATCCCTTATTAAGTCAATATTTTAAATAGTTAATATATTATTTTTAAGGGAGATTAATCTAAATAGCAATAGTAGAAGAATTACCTTTCACCCTAGCTGAAAAAGTTACTTTAACATGGTGAATAGTAAAAACTGTAAAAAGTAAAAAGTAAAAATTAAATTACTATTATTACAAAAAGTAATTAAAATAAATTACAAACTAAAAAAATATAAAAAATAAAAAATAAAAAAAAAATATTTTTTAGAGAGAGAAACTCTCTCTTCATCAAAGAGATGAGAGAGAGAAAGGCACACTAAAATTCTGAAATTCGCGCAGTATTTATAGAAATATTTTTCACTGTTCCAGAGTCGCGACGCCAAGTCACCCAGCGTCGCGACGCGCAATTTGTCGACGTGGCACAATGATACGGCGACACGTAGCAAGGCGGCTGACTGTACACGCGACACGTGTCAAGGCGGCTAATTCTCAATTATTGTGATGACGTCATTGATGATGTCATGCTGACGCGACGACGACGTGGCGATGACGTGGCATGACGTGGCGAGGCGGCTGACTGTTGACTTGTCGGCACAATAGGATTGCGACACGTGGCGACACGTGTCAAGTTGTGATTGGCTAAGGCTGACGTGGCATGTTGACTCGGTTGACCTGCTGACGTGGACGATGATGTGGCATGACACGTGGCAAGGTTGACTCGTTGACCGCTGACATGGCTAATGACGAGGCGACACGTGTCAAGTCTGAGTGTCTGCAGCATATGATGATGACACGTGGCACGGCGCATGTTAGCAGATGGGATGTGATGGTGACACGTGGCACGGCGCATTTTAGCAAAGTCAAAACTTCTCAAATTGTTGACCGTTGACCAGGCGCATGTTAGTAAATCCGGCTCACGCTGGGCGTCGCGGCGCGCTGTGCTCCAGCGTCGCGACGCGGAAAAGACGAAAATAACCCTGTTGACGCATTTTTGTCCGGTTTTGCCCCAAATTGCCTCCAGTGCTGTCCAAACTTTATTTATCTGCAAGATAACAATAAAACACATCAAAACGTTCACAAAGCTCAAGAAACTATACAAAATATTAAGTTAAATGAGTGGGAAATAGTGATATAAATACCACTCATCAGTCGCTTGGGAGGATTCAAACTTCTTTCATTGTCATGGTTGGTGAAGCTTCTTCTCTTATTGTTTCTCTTATTATTCCTCTTATCTTCCTCCCACCTAATCTCAATGTGGGCTCGAGTCATGGCTTGATCCATAGTGTAGCATCGAAATTTAGTGAGCTTTTTGTAGAGTTTACTTTCTGAAAGTAATCCATTTCTAAATGCTTCCACTGCAGTAGGCTGATAGAGATCTGAGATTATTATACTCTTTATGAAGTGAGCCACATAACTTCGCAAGGACTCCCCTCTCTGTTGTTGGATGGCATTAAGGTCATTGGTGGTCTTCTCAAGCTTGCAAGAACTTGCGAAATGCTCCACAAATTTGTTTGCTAGCTGTTGGTAAGACTCGATGGATCTGTATAGGAGATTGATAAACCAGGTGAGGGCATAACCAACTAATGTTTCTCCAAATCCTCTGCACATACCAGCTTCCCATTGATGAGGAGCCATACCCGTTGATAACATCTTGTATTTGTAATGGACAACATGGTCGTCTGGGTTAGTTGATCCATCATACATCTTCATAGCTGGAGGATTGAACTTCCATGGTAACTCAATGGAAGTGATGATCTCCAAAAATGGTGTATCTGAGATTGTGCCAGCTCGGCTTTTTCTCACTGGTAGTCTGACACTAGGTAGGCTGGAGAGAATTGCATCTTTGAACTCTTTCATTTTCTTACGCATGATGGAGGCAACTTGTCGTGCTTGGTCGGTTGGGGAGATATGTCGACTTCTTTCTTGATTTGGTAGATGTTTGTCTAATGGCAGATTCTCGTTTACCACATTGTTGAATGCCCCCAGGAGATTGATGGGGATTGTAGGATTGATGGGATGATCTGAAGAATCAGGTTGTTGGGAGGTTGAAGAGATTTGCTCCAGTTTATTCTGGAGGGTTATATTGGAGCTTCGCATGGATTGACTCTCTTCTTCTAAAGCGCGTAATCGTTCTTGGAGTATGATCAGATGCATGGTCATAGGATCTGGTGTCTCCTTACTGCTAGAAGCCATGTTTGGCTGTGTTTTAGGAACCGTAGATTGATAGATCTTTGTTTGCTATGAATCGCTAAGGCCCCACGGTGGGCGCCAAATTGTGGATGCTGGTTTTCGCCCGAGGTCCACAATCGAGAATTTGTATGTTGGGGGCACTAACGATCCTGTAAAACAAAGGTAGAGTGAGCGTGAAGGTTACTGCCCATCGGTGTGGTGGGTGTCGTAGGCACTTTGACGCTCAAGTCAGTGATGAAGACGAGCTGTAAGTAATGGAATAGCAAGGCTAGAGATTACCTTGATCCCCATGGATTGCCGTGAGGGCGATGGGTCGGAGGTTCTGAGGGCTCTGGTGAGAATGATTAAGCTTTGGGTTGTAATTCTTTTTTGTCCCTCTTTCTCTTCTGGATCTTGGTTTCTTTTATAGGCTATTTGAGGTGAGATTCATGAATGCGTTAACGTTTTGTGTGTTGGTAACGGTCGTGTCATGAAGGAGTATTATGGGCAGTCATGAAGACTGAAAACGGCTGGGTTATGAGGGGTATTTATGAGTCTAAGCGTTTCGTGGGCTGGCGTATGGTGTTTCTCCGAGCCTGGGCCTGCACAATGTCTTTGGGTTTGGTTAGGGGGTTTCAGGGGTGCATTTAGCAGTGGGTTTGAGGCGAAATGTCGAAATTAACTTTGGACCAAATTTGGCCCCGTACAATATCATATATCTAGCAAGCAAGCGCACGTATCGCTCAAATAATATAATTATTATTAGTCGGATGTCGAATCCACATGGACTTAATATTTATCTTATTAATATCAAGGCTAACCTACTTAACTTAAATTAAACTATTGAGAAGAAGATTTGATTTAATAATTTAAGTGAAATTAAACAAATAACAAATGTTGGAAAACCTTATAGATAAAAGAATTTAGGGTTGCAACTTCATCTAAGCATGCATACAATGATTTCATGTATTTTTCATTCAGTTGAGTTATTATTACTGATTATTAACCTAGAACATTATATTATTCACATGCCTCTTTCGAAGGTTAGATGGATATATTCACAATAAATCAATTAACTATGTCTATGTTCACTGTAAAGTCGTGTATATGGGCTGATCAGTCACTATTCTGTGACCAAATCACGTTCGCTCGAGGCCCGACTGACTAGTTTGATCGGTCACCCGTTTCATGCGTATTTGTGGAAAATTATTTTCGTAAATTTTTATCGTATTTCTGAAATTTATTTTGTTGTCGCAATTTGATTTCGATAAGTGATTTAGGTAAAATACGAATAAATTAGTGATATATGAAAATTAAAATTTAAAAATTACGATTTCCCCCAAATCGCGCTTCTGCTGCTAAAACCCCAACATTCACATACCGGGACAGTGTTCATGTTACATTTTCATTTAACGTAGTTTTCTCCCGTTAGTTTATCATTTGCAAGAATGGAAATAATAAGGGAAACCATGGCTGAAAAATAAAATAAACATGCATTTAATATGATTCATCGCATATTAAATTATCACAAATATTTGGGCATAAAATTAAAAATGATGTATGAACCATGTATATTGAATTAGAAACCTAAAAATAATTATTATACCACGGTAACCTAACATTCCTCAAATAAGTGTCATCTTAGGGTAGGTCAGTCATTTGCATGTTCGATCAAGACAATCTCAGTCGATTAATATATTCAGGAATAACTCTTATTCATATATTAATCAACTACCATTTGATTTGATCAAGGAATTTTGATTAACAATTAATCATTTTTTAAAGGGTGTAACCCGTCGTTTCGGAATTCTCAGACTTAAATAATTAAGTGCAGCCATAGGGTTAGTCAAATCATTAGATACATCTACAATTCCTATTCTCTCGAAATTTGATCTTGATATTGATCCAAAATGTACACCATCTGTAGGGAGACGAAAACAAAACTGTCTCGATGCGCCATTTGAATCTCACATTTTCGAACAAACAACAGAGATTGTGGTATATATCTCTCTCCCCCTCAATATTTTAAAATTAAGTTTTATATTTTAAAATATCTAATATTTATTTCTTTAGTATATACTTGTTTAGATTATGCGCGGTTATAGACATAACCTAACCTAACCTATACTAGTGAAGTATTTTACTTCTCGGTAATGTACTTCATAAGATGACAAAATAAAAATAAATTATAATATTTGTAATAATTCCTAAAATGACCTTATGACCTTACATTCCAAAAACAAAATAAAATCAAAAGGCAGAAAAATTTATGACAAATGCATTATAATAATAAATCATTCATCACATGAACATATTTATTACATAAATATTTATTATGAGCCCACTCATTATGAAATGTAAATATTTTTTTCATGCATCGAATACTTAAAAAATAAAAATTATCAAATAATTTAAAATTAAAAGGATAGAGCTTGAAATACTTTTCAACTTGCTCTCATACCAATTATTAGATTTTTCGCATAAACTCTTCACTAGAAATCTCCTTACGCAGCAGAAATGCACTTGACTTCGGGATCAGACTTGAAAAAGTTTTATACTCTTTATTTTCCTTTACATCGTAATTAGAATCAAGTAATATTTTCATTAATATGTTTACTTTTTCTAATAATCAGAATGAATAGTTTTTATATTACAAAACGCCAGTAGCTAAAATTATATATCAATTTATTATTTTTATTTATTATTGATTTATTATTTATTATTAAGTTACAAAAATATCCTTAGTTAATGTTATTTATTATTTGTTAATGACTAGTAAGTATTAAACTATTAATTATTAATTTATTGAGGGTAAAATTATAATTTCATTTTATATTTAGGAACGGAAATCTCAATGAGATGGTGAGAATGAGATTCTTATTTCCAACTCTTAAAATTACGAAATTCACCCTATTCTTATTCTTTTTGCTATTTTATTTTAGAAAAATAAACACTCTAAATACTAATAATTTCCATTCCCACATTTCCATTCCATATAACCACACACCTAGGGTGACAATTTGGGTCAGGATTCGTTTATTCGTTCAATTCGATTCGCTTTAAAGCGAATACGGGTTTGAAAAAATGGATCCGTTTAATAAATAGGTCAATTCGATTCGATTCGTTTATTAAACGAATCGAATATGAATTTAAGCTCATTGATTCGTTTATTCGTTTATGATTCGTTTTATTATTTTTATTTACTAGTTCTTGTTAATTTTCAATTAAGATTCGAGAAATTATAGCTAATTATCATAGAAAAAGTAATATTTTCAATATTTAGGGAGGTATTTTTAGTAAATATATTAATTACATATTTCATATGTAAATATTTATGAAGAATTAATGTAAATCAAGTGTTATAAATTATTTTATTAAATAATATCATTGACTAAACGAATAAACGGATATTCGTATTCGATTCGTTTAATAAACGAAACGAATAAACGGATATTCGTATTCGATTCGTTTAATAAACGAATCGAATTCGAATCTTGATATTATGATTCGTTTAGTAAACGAATCGAATACGAATCCATCATATTTTGATTCGATTCGTTTATAATTCGATACAAATTCGATTCATTGATTCGTTTTGTCACCCCTACACAGACCACGAATGTAACACTGAGTAGCAATTTAGTGCTTTGAGTTTGACTGAAACATTTGAAAAACAACTGAAATTAATAACTTATCTGAATCTTCACTTGAATCCATAATTACTTTATCTAAGGCTATAAATGTTATTATAATGTATTGTAAAGTTACCCTCTATTAAGGGTGCTCATAGGGTCGGGTTTTAAAAAATAATGATCCGACCCGATTTTTTCAGGTTGAGCGATGGATTTTTAGACGCAACTCGACCCGACCCAGAAAATAGATTTTTTTTTATTATTTTCCTATTATTTTTCTAAAATTTTTATTATTTTTTTAAAAATTTTACTATTATTTTGTTATCTTGAAATTTTATATTTTTGATAAATTTCTGGATATAAAACTACTAATATTTAATTCTCAAAATAATTAATACATTAATTTTTTTTGCTCCGACCCAACCCAACTCTACACGATCGGATTTACAATTTCGGATTTCAGATTTGAGTTTATAATTTCAAGTGATCTGACCCGTCTGGATTTAGCAAAATCTCAACCCGTCTCGATCCGTGAACACCCTTACCCTGATTGGATTACTAAAAGGTTGCCCATTCCTCTGTATTGTATGCCAATTAAATACTCCTGAGATTTCGATATAAATAACAAAGGCTGTAAATTATTGGTTCTATCAGTTTTACTAATTTTATATTATAACATACTCAAGCTTATAGTTTTTGTATTATGGCTTCTGTTGAATTACAATCTTAATTCTGTCACTGCATTTGATGAATATAAGATTTTACATACAACCGACTTTATGTTATTTGTATTAATAGCCACTTTAGGATGAATGTTTTTATACGATCCTAAGAATTTAATAATTATCTTTGTAACTCCAAATTTTAATACTTATAACATATGAGATCTCATAAGTGTTACTCGTGATTGGAAAGTTATTTTCACATATAATATGCATATATTGGTTGGACGTATATACATTCAAAGAATAAATAATTTACACACAATTAGTCGTGTTTTTTTAAAAAAAAATGAAATTCATTCATATATAAAAACATCACAAAAATGTAATTACATGGCCATAAAAGCTCGAATATTAACTTGGGAAAATCCTAAAACTCAAGCGAAGTTAGGATAAATCTAGCAACATAAAAATAATACATGTATTATGTATTTCCCGTAACCACTAACGATACATATTCACACTTAAGAAACTACTAAAGAGCATGATGAATTACGGGACCGGTCTGGTCTCACTACCTCAGCCTTAATGCAAAATCGGTGACTATAAGTTAGAGGTGGCAGAAAAGCCTGAAGCCCGGCAAGCCCGGCCGGTCCGGCCGGGCCTTAAAATGAAAGCCCGACACGAGCCCGGGCCGGGCTTTCCAATTTTGGCCCGAGCAAAAAAAAAACATATATATATATATATATATATTAATATGTTTGTATCATTTTTATTTGTTTTTAGCATTTAAATTGTTAATTTATCAATAAAACTTGTGATTTATTTATAAATTGTATTTGTATATAATGTAAATGTATTTTATATTTATATATTTTTAATTTTTTTAATTTTTTTTTAATTCGGGCCCAAAAAAAGCCCGGGCCCTAGCCCGGCCCGGAAGACTCCCAGGCCGAGCTTTTCCCAGGCCCGAGATTTCTTTTTGTTGGCTGGAAAGCCCGGGCCCAGCCCGGTCCGTTGCCACCCTTACTATAAGTCCCTATATGGAAGTGAAACAACATAATACACGAATAGTATATAAAACTTTTACAACAATATGCTATCAATCTATTACAACATAATTTTTAGATCCATGAGACTATGAAAATAACCCATAAACATCGCAAATATTCAGTCTTCACTATTAGATCTACTAATTTTCCGCACCAAATTTCTTGTATACTGATGAAAAGATAATTATTCCTGCATAAAACATAAAATAAAACCCAACAAATGTTGGACATCTACCACTATAAAAGGGCTGCCAAAACAAAAAATCAAAATAAAATGAGAAGAAAAAACCAAGGGGGAGACGAGGAAAAAAGAGCGAGGGGGCGGGGCTCCCTTGCCGCCACCCACGAGGGACCAGGGTTGGTAGCGGTAAGGAGTGAGAACCATCTTCAAAAGAAAAAAAAAAACAAAAGAAGATGTGGCCAAAGAAAACGATAAGAGAAAAATGAAAACAAAAACAAGCTAAAAGAAGAAAAAAAAACTGAGAATGGGAAGGAATGAAGAAAGAACAATGAAAGAAATAAGAGTAAGAAAAAAGAGATTTGAATAAAAAGTGAAGGAAAATGAAAGACAAAGAGGATCTAGAGAAGGGAAGGAAAAGAGAGAGCTGAGGGGAGAGGGGTTGAAGCCGCCGACCCCAGCAAAGGCCGCGGTCGGCGGCCACTAAAGAAAAAAGTTTAGGGTTTTTCCAAAGAGAAAAGTTTTTGAGTTTTCCTTAATTTTTACAATTAGTCGTGTTATTTGTGATTAATGAGATATCAGATGATCTCGTGATTGATGAAGTGACGACACATATCTTAATTTAATGATTGATACTCGATATTAAAAAAATATCAGATGATCTCATTATTCATGGATTGACTACACGTGTCATTCAATAAGATGTGAAATGATCTTGTGATCACATATGACAATAGCCATTTACCAACGGGATTTTGGCAAGTTCGGATTTATAAAACATATTTGTCCTGTAGATCCATCCCAATTATATTATTGAAAATAGAGCACATATATGAAAGAATTAATATTTTTAATTTAAAATAAATAAATTTTAATTTAAAAATTTTTAAAGCTCAAAAAGTGAGCCCAATCGGCCCAGGATTTTGCCACAGCAGCATGTTTTGTCCCAAAAAGTGACTCAAATTTATTCTGGGTCCAAACCCGGGTTTAGACAAGACCCGAGCCCAATACATAGACATTCGTTTCCCTTTCCTGAAGCTGAACAAAAACCCTCGCAAAGCCCTAAATAAGTTACAGACTTATACGTTAGCATTCTCTTATCTCTCTTACTGATTGCGAGTTTACTGAGTCAACTCGCTTGCTCAGGAAAAAAAATTAGCAATGGCTGATGTGGTGCAGTACCGGATGGAGCGCATGGTCGACGAGCTGGATGACCTGGAACGGCGGGGCATCTTCACGCGCCGTGAAATCAGCGAAATCGTTAAACAGCGTCGTAAGTTCGAGTACAGGCTAAAGAGACCGAGTCCATTGAAGCAAGATTACATGTCGTATATCGAGTACGAGTCTCAGCTCGATGCTCTCCGCCGCCTCAGGAAGAAATCGGTTGCGCGTGAGACGGAAAACGAGGAGAAACGCGTGGATACGAAGTCTAAGAAAATGAAGAAGTCGGTTTCGGATTTTGCTGGAGTCGCGAGGATTCTGGGGATTTATAGGCTGGCGGTTATGAGGTTTAAAGGAGACATTGAGTTGTGGTTTAAGTATTTGGAATTTTGTAGGCTGCGGAAAAACGGAAGAATGAAGAAGGTAATTGTTTTTTTTTTTTTTTTAAATTTTAATTGTGTTTGGCTGGTGAGAAAGTCGAGGAAAGAAAAGGAAAGGAAATATTTTGAAGTTAAAGTTTGCTTATTATGGTTGTTACTTGACAGTGTTTGATATGTTTAATGTTGAATTGTAATTCGCGTGTTGTTTGGTTGCTGAGAAATAAGTAGGAAAATTGAATAAAGTTTGCTTATTATGGTCGTTATTCGAGAGTGTTTGATATGTTTAACCTTAAGACCTGTAATAGTGTACACTGGGAGCTGTATTTGCACTTTTATCTGTTTGTGAGGCTGCTGTATTTGTACACATGGTTCTAATGATAATACATGTTAATGCAAAATGACATTCACTTTGTCTGCTAGGTATGTTTAGACTGCAGAAAAATGACGCTCTCATACTCTTTAAGTGCTTCAGTAAATTGGGAATATAGGGTTGGTTCAATTGTGGTCCCTGCTAAATCGCGAAATTGTTTTATGAGGAATTTCCTAATTTCAATCTATTTGTTAAATCTTTTTGTGAAACTTTTCCAGATCCTGGCTCAAGTGATTAGATTTCATCCCAAGCTCCCCGGAGTTTGGATATATGCTGCAGCTTGGGAATTTGATCACAATTTAAATGTGACTGCTGCTCGAGCTCTAATGCAGAATGGTTTGAGAGTGTGCCCGACTTCAGAAGACCTTTGGGTAGAGTATCTCCGCATGGAACTCACATATCTTAATAAATTAAAGGCTCGAAAGGTTGCTCTTGGTGAGGACAAAGGAACTTTGGTCCATGATAATAGAAATGCTGATGAAAAACGATGGATAAATGAAAACAAAGATTTATTTATGCCCCTAGATGGAGAAGTAGAAAATAATGATGGACCACAGGCTGATAATATGGAGTCTGAAAAAAAGCTAGATTTGTTTAGGGAACAGGGCTTAAGAGTACTTCGGACTATTTACAGTGGAGCAGTTGAAGCTCTCCCTTCTAGTTTTAGCTTGAGACAGCGCTTCTTTGAAATAGTGGAAGTGACAAATTTGGCAAAATCAGATGACTTGCGTGAAGAGATATTAAGTGACATGAAGAGAGACTTTTCAGCTGATCCAAAATATTGGAACTGGCTTGCAAGACTTGAAATGACTGATTCTGTAAGCAAGCAGGAGTCAAATGAGGATATCAGACTTTCCCAAATGCAGAAAGCTATTCAGGTAGGAGTTGGTATGACAGAGTGAAATCCTAAAAACTAGCAATGCTTTTATTTTTGATTTCTTAAGACTATTTGACCTGCATTTCTAAACTAGCATTTGTTGCTCATACTTTGCAAGGAACCTCTTTTTTTTTTTTTTTTTTTTTTTTTGTTTTTGGAATTCCGGGAAACCCCTCCCCATCCCATGTCAAGTGTCATTGGATCTCGGTCTGAGTGGGTGAAACCCGGTGTTGTCTCAGGCTCTTACAAATGTTGCTCTTATGAGTTGAACCCTGGTCTCCCAAATGGCAGGCCAAGACTCAACCCATTGGACCAAACACTTGGGAACTTTGCAAGGAATTTGACTATACAAAATTTCACATTCTAAAAGCTAGTGAGTTCTCTGTCTAATGATTACCTTGGATTCTTGTCTTGTGTAGGTTTATGAGGAGGCCTTAAAATATGTGCCTTCTAGCATGATGTTTGATCAATATACTAAGTTTTTGATGGATATGATTGCTCCTAAAACAGAAGAAACCATAGTTTCTGAGTTATCCAGTCATGTTAAACATCATTTTTCACATCTCTTGGCTGTATATGAAAAGGCAGAAGCAATGGGGTGCTTGTCCGAAGATATTGCCTGCAGATATATTACACTTAACTTGCAACTAGGGAAAATAAATGAAGCCCGGAAACTAGCAGCTAAGCTTTGCAGTGGAGAACTTTCAGATTCAGTACAGTTATGGCTTTTAAGGGTCTCAGTGGAAGTTAGATGTGTTGCAAAGCATTCCCCTTGTCCAAGTAAGGCTGATATTCTATCCATCTTTGAACTACTGAGAAGTACTTTGACAAAACTTTCAGTATCGGCAGCCGAGAGCCTGTGGCTTATGGTATGTTATCAATACTATTGTTATTACCTATTAGGCCTATGGAAACCCAATTTCTTAACATTATTCTATACTGCAGGCACTAAAATTTTTTATAAATCAAAAACACTATTTTGATAAGCTGGTCGAGATTGCCCTCATTTCAGTGGCTAAAGATGGTGGTGGTGAATATGGATTTTCCCTCCCTTCCGCTATCATAAATATTGTTCTCCAGAAAGATGGCATTCAGCAAGCAAGAGAGATGTATAAGCGGTAAGTTTGTAAATGATGAGCTACTGAACATTGTGGTAATGACTTGATACAAAATAATCTGGTTGTTATGTTGTGCTAAGTGCTAACAAGTCCTGTAATAAAGGTTGCTCCAGTTGCATCGGAAATTCTCTGATATTAGAAAATATCTCTTCTAGCTTGGGTGCCTAACTCCAGTTTTGCTTCAATTGCAGATTTCTTGCTCTACCCCGCCCAGGTCTTGTATTATATAAAAATTGCATTGAATTGGAAAATAACCTTGCATCTGTTGGTGATAAAGATTCTCTTGTAAATGCCCGGAAGCTATTTGAATCTGCTCTTGCTACTTATGACCAAATCACAAGT
The DNA here is from genome assembly GCA_019454045.1 of Zanthoxylum bungeanum. Lineage (NCBI taxonomy): Eukaryota > Viridiplantae > Streptophyta > Magnoliopsida > Sapindales > Rutaceae > Zanthoxylum > Zanthoxylum bungeanum. The sequence goes on from SKCR01022758.1 coordinate 95,980, forward strand.
ATATGGCGAGATTACTATTCTATGGAGACTAAGGTGTGTGGTTTTTTTTTTCCTTGCTTTAGCTTAGTTTGAAGAATAAGTGCATCAGAGCAGATGGTGCAATGTGAATTGTTCGGATTTGTAGCAGGTGACAAAATTGTTTTAACTCTATATTCATCCTTGTACAGTTGGGAACATCTGAAACTGCTGCAGCTGTCTATTGGCGTGCACGGAAAACACTCAACGACTCGACTGCGTTTACTGCTTTTACTGATCCATTATAATTCATTTCTGATTGTAGGCGAAACGACCTCAGTTTTCACCTTGTTCCCTAATACTCTGTTTATTTGAAAGTAATTGAAGAGAAATCGTTTTTTCCTTTTGTGTTTCTTCAGAATATAAATCAAACACTGTTGCAACTCTGGGATATTGATGCACGCACTAAACTCTTGGCCATAACAACCAGCAGCAGCAGCTGCTATAAACTGGGCATTGCTTCAATTTCAACAGCAGATTCCTTCATCTGTGCAGGCTTGTGCGTGCATATGCATTCACTCTCGCACTAATTAACACCTGTTATAGATGTGAATTATTTAGGAAAAAATTATTTACCTTCAGAAGCAAGCAACAGCGAAAAAAATGATCAGAACCAATATAATTTGATTATACATATTAGTTATTGATGTGATCCAATATATAAAAATTGGGTTGTATTCAAGATTTAGAGTTTCAAAATTTAAGAAAATTCAAGATCTGCAAAATCCATCAAGAAAAAAGGTTTTGGCCGAATTTAAGAGAAGATTTAATTCAAGGTTCAAGGTCAAGGTAATATCAAGATCTAATCCTAAATAATTCAAGCTTTTTAAAAAGGTCTCCAAGAATTGGGCTAAAGAAATCTAAGATTTTCAAGAGAAGAACGAATGGATTTACACACACTTCGTATTTTGACTATACCATTCTCATCCAATGTCTGATTTGGGTGATTGAAGTTGCGTTGGAAAAAGAACGTAATGATCTACAACTTTGTAGTTTACGTCAAAGACAGATTCATATTCCTTCTTGTCAAAATGCGATCGCAAATAAACCCTATAGTTTTTGGGTTATATGTTTTAATTTTATATTATGTTTAAGTGTTGGGATGAACTCTAATGTTATTTTAAAAGCTCATACATAAAATTTAAAGTCTTATTTAGCTTAGTTAGCTTAGGGTTTCTTTTAAGTATTTTAATTTAATTAATTTTTCTTATTTAAGTTAGCTTAGGATTTTACAATGGTTTATTTAAAGGTGCCTTTAACTTGTTATTTTTCAGATTTTACATTTTTCAGACCCTAAACATAAGCAAATTACGTGAACTTTTTTCAGAAGAGATAATTCTTCTTGTTCATTGAATTGAATACCAGACTTATAAAAGATTGGCGATCTTTGTGGTGCCTACAAACATCTAGCAAGATTCAATCAATAAATAAAGAAAATTCTCAAGAACATGATTCTTAGGGTTTAGACTTGATCTTAGGGGAGTTTTGTTCCTTAACAAAACTGTAACACAAGGTTCTTTGGATTACTTGCAAATACAAGAATTCCAAAGAATCAATCATAGGAAGATCGAGTTAGTTGGTATCAAAGATTAGGATTCCAATGTCAGGTTTCTCTATCTTTAATTATTTTGTTTTGTTTTTTTGGTTTCGGTTCCAAGGGATTTTGTCTTCCTTATTTTGTATTTTGCTTCAATATTAACTCTTTGACACATCCCAGTATATCCGAGATGTGACCAACAGGAGATGGTATAGCCATCCCTAAACCTACAATATGCATACGCTGGACCTGTAATAAACTATGCAACTTATACCAAATCTCATGCATGAACGAATGTAATTATATCACCTCAATCAATCTTTGTGTCTTATCATATCCATATCATATTTTCACATTTAAGGTATATAAACATATACTTCTACATATTAATATTTCATTAAATTTACTTGTACTCAAAGTGTCTCATGTCACAGTCACATTTTAGTTTAAGCCTCCTTGTCTACGCATTCAGTACATGTCTTTAGTTTACATTTCAATTATGTAAACTGGGCATCGCTTCAATTTCAACATCAGATTCCTTCATCTGTGCGTGCATATGCATTCACTCTCGCACTAATTAACACCTGTTATAGATGTGAATTATTTAGGAAAAAATTATTTACCTTCAGAAGCAAGCAACAGCGAAAAAAATTATCATAACCAATATAACTTGATTATATATATTAGTTATTGATGTAATCCAATATATAAAAATTGGGTTGTATTCAAGATTTAGAGTTTCAAAATTTAAGAAAATTCAATATCCGCAAAATCCATCAAGAAAAAGGTTTTAGCCGAGTTTAAGAGAAGATCAAATTCAAGGTTCAAGGGCAAGGTAATATCAAGATATAATCCTAAATAATTCAAGCTTTTTAAAAAGTGGCCTCCAAGAATTGGGCTAAAGAAATCTAAGATTTTCAAGAGAAGATCACTCAAGTAATAACTAAGGGATTTACGCACTCTTCGTATTTTGACTATACCTTTCTCATCCAATGCCTGATTTGGGTGATTGAAGTTGCGTTGGAAAGAGGACGTAATGATCTACAACTTTGTAGTTTAAGTCAAAGACATATTCATATTCATTTTTGGTCAAAATGCGATCGCAAATAATCCCTATAGTTTTTGGGTTATATGTTTATATTATATTTAAGTGTTGGGCTGAACTCTAATGTTATTTTAAAAGCTCATGCACAAAATTTAAAGTCTTATTTAGCTTAGTTAGCTTATGATTTATTTTAAGTATTTTAATTTAATTAATTTTTCTTATTTAAGTCAGCTTAGGATTTTACAATGGTTTATTTAAAAGTGCCTTTAACTTGTTAATTTTTCAGAATTCAGATTTTTTAGACCCTAAACATAAGCAAATTACGTGAACTTTTTCAGTAGAAATAATTCTTCTTGTTCATTGAATTGAATATAAGACTTATCAAATATTGGCGATCTTTGTGGTGCCTATAAACAGCTAGCAAGATTCAATTAATAAATAAAGAAAAATTCTCAAGAACATGATTCTTAGGGTTTAGACTTGATCTTATGAGAGTTTTGTTCCTTAACAAAACTGTAACACAAGGTTCTTTGGATTACTTGCAAATACAAGACTTCCGAAGAATCAATCATAGGAAGATCGAGTTAGTTGGTATCAAAGGTTAGGATTCAATGTCAGGTTTCTCTATCTTTAATTATTTTATTTTATTTTTTTGGTTTCGGTTCCAAGGGATTTTGTCTTCCTTGTTTTGTATTTTGCTTCAATATTAAGTATTTGACACATCCCAATATATCCGAGATGTGACCACCAGGAGACGATATAGCCATCCCCTAAATCTACAACATGCATACGATGGACCTGTAATAAACTATGCAACTTATACCAAATCTCATTCATGAACGAATGCAATCATATCACCTCAATCAATCTTTGTGTCTTATCATATCCATATCATATGTCACATTTAACGTATATAAGCATATACTTCTACATATTAATACTTCATTAAAGTTACTTGTACTCAAAGTGTCTAATGTCTCATGGTCATAGTCACATTTTCGTTTAAGCCTCATAGTCTATGCATTCAGCTACGCCATGTAGCTTCCAGACGTGCATGTATAGTTCATGTATTCAGGCTCAGCTTATGTAGTTTCAGGATAAGGTATACAAGTTCAGATCATGATAGCATGTTATTAGGTAGCAATTCATGACAAATTCACAGTTTTCAAGTCACGTTATATTTTTCAGATTCATGAATAGTTCATGTCACTGTCAATGTCATGACATGTTTTTCGTTTTGTGTTATATCACGCTATCATGTTTCAGTGATCAGTTATGTTACAGGTCTTCAGTTCAGGATACAGTTTATATGTATGTACATGAATTATATTATGACTCACGTTCCAGGTTTGAAGTATTATTTCAGTAAAATTTGGTGATTGTTGACATTTCATAAGTTTACGTCATTATATTCACTCTCTAAGTCGTTCGTTCGACTTATTTAGTTTATTTTCAGTCTTGCAGGAATTCCAAGTTCAAGCAAGTGGAGGAGATGAGACCCAATGGTAGTCATTACACACCACTGTTGTCAGAGTCGAGCCCAATAGTTAGACTTATGTTAAGTTAGGTAATGACGCCAGATATTTATATGCATATTGGTATGTTTTGTAAATATTCAGTAACGTAAGTACAAATTATGCATATATGATTTAGGTTCAGCCAATCTTGAATGATTCAGATTATGTATATTTATGTGATATATGACAGCCATGCATGTAATCAGTCAGTGAATGAGCACGTGATAATTAAACTAGAGCATATTAATATCTTATCTTTAAATGACTATACAAAGAAATTGTTTCAACAAGAATCAAAGAATAAGTATGTATGGTTACGGACAAAATTAAACTCTCTCAAATTAGAAAAGTTTGCTTGCGAACTCGTCTAGCCCTGATGAACTTGATCTTTTGGCAAGATCTCTAAGCTCGGATACGCTTCTTCCTAGCTGCAAAGCCACCTTCATTTCAAACATCTCTCCATTTTCTCTCTTCCCCACATCATTTTCATTAAGAGTGGATTCAATTGATTCTTCCAAAAGCGTGAAGAAGCCAGCACAGTTTCTGTACATCTCTATAACCATACCCACTTGCCCACCGTGCTCCCAAGTGTTAATCGTGCTAGCTAACGCGCCAGCAGCAACTGCAACCACCTCAGCCAACGACCCATGATCATGTGACCCCATGAAAGCTGACCACGCCAGCAGCAACTGCATTCAGTACATGTCTTTAATTTACATTTCAATTTTGTCATTTTATAGCCTCAACTCATTTTCTCAACTACGCCATTAAGCTTCTAGACATGCATGTATAATTCATGTATCCAGGCTCAGCTTATGTAGTTTCAGGACAAGGTATACAAGTTCAGATCATGATAGCATGTTATTAGGTAGCAATTCATGACAAATTCACAGTTTTCAAGTCACGTTATATTTTTCAGATTCATGAATAGTTCATGTCACTGTCAATGTCATGACATGTTTTTCGTTTTGTGTTATATCACGCTATCATGTTTCAGTGATCAGTTATGTTACAGGTCCTCAGTTTAGGATACAGTTTATATGTATGTACATGAATTATATTATGACTCACGTTCCAGGTTTGAAGTATTATTTCAGTAAATTTCGTGATTGACATTTCATAAGTTTACGTCATTATATTCACTCTCTAAGTCGTTCGTTCGACTTATTCAGTTCATTTTCAGTCTTGCAGGAATTCTAAGTTCATGCAAGTGGAGGAGATGAGACCCAGTGGCAGTCATTACACATCATTGTTGTCAGAGTCGAGCCTAATAGTTAGGCTTATGTTAAGTTAGGTAGTGACGCCGAATATTTATATGCATATTGGTATGTTTTGTAAATATTCAGTAATGTAAGTACAAATTATGCATATATGATTTAGGTTCAGCAAGTCTTGATTGATTCAGATCATGTATATTTATGTGATATATGACAGCCATGCATGTAATCAGTCAGTCAATGAGCACGTGATAATTAAACTAGAGCATATTAATATCTTCTCTTTAAATGACTATACAAAGAAATTGTTTCAACAAGAATCAAAGAATAAGTATGTATGGTTATGGACAAAATTAAAATCAAAGAATAAGTATGTATGGTTATGGACAAAATTAAACTCTCTCAAATTAGAAAAGTTTGCTTGCGAACTCGTCTAGCTCTGATGAACTTGATCTTTTGGCAAGATCTCTAAGCTCGGATACGCTTCTTCCCAGCTGCAAAGCCACCTTTAGTTCAAACATCTCTCCATTTTCTCTCTTCTCCACGTCACTTTCATTAAGAGTGGATTCAATTGATTCTTCCAAAAGCTTGAAGAAGCCAGCACAGTTTCTGTACATCTCTATAACCATACCCACTTGCCCACCATGCTCCAAAGTGTTAACCGTGCTAGCTAACGCGCCAGCAGCAACTGCAACCACCGCAGCCAACGACCCATGATCATGTGACCCCGTGAAAGCTGACCCAACAGCAGCAATGCCTGTCAGTATTGGCCCTGAGATTGCTAAAGTCTTGTTAATTTTCAATCCCAAGTTGCCCAGCCTCATATAATCCTCAGTATCTTTTGTCTTCAACACTTTAACAATCTCTCGCATTTCCATCTCCAATTCCTCACTCCATCCATTCCCACTCTGTTTCATATCATGATCTTTGTTGTTTCTTTGGAATTGATTTGATGGCCACCAAACCGCAGGCTCAAAAGTTTTAGGAAACTTCTCAATCATTTTACCAATCAAGGGAAGTGGGTATGCTTTGTCAAGGGCCAAAACCTTCTCCATTGCTTCTTTCACATCATCTTCACTAGGTACCCTAAGATCAAGTACATTTTGTATCTCCCTTTGGAGTTGCTTGAACAGCTTTGTTGCATTACGCTGTTCTTCAGCAAGCTGTGAAGGCTGGATCTTGTTCATTATAACCAACATCCCCGTGGCTACAGAGAACAAGAGAGTTGAAGATAACTGCATAGCCAAAAGTGAACCACCACCAGCACTAGCTGCTGCTGAAACACCAGCCATGGTTGCAGCTGTGAGAGTGATCATGTTGATTGAGTTTAATAGAAGTGTGTTCCAGTTGTCACGTTGCTCGCGGACGTTGTTATGCATCTCAACTCTGTCAGAAACTGCCTCTAAGATCGCGTATAGCTGGGCTGTCACCATAGAATTAGATGAGTCAAAGTTATTTTCTTCTTGTATTATTGTTTTAGGAACAATCTTTACAACTGGGATTGAGTTTTTTGTGAATCTATCGTCTCCTATCTTCAGATCCTCCACCAAGAGATCTCTGTCTAGTGTTTTTGGAGTTGAGAAACGGATTCTTGGAAGTTTTGGGACAGAAATAGAAGCATTAATGATTCTATTAGAGCCGGAGGGACATTGTGATGAAGAAGGACAAGATAATAAGAGATTTGAGGTTTGTAAGGAACCCATGAATCTTGTTTTATAATTTCTGTTTGGTTTCTGTTTTTCAAGAATCAAGATTGAGATTTGAGAATGAAAGTATAGAGAGACGAGAGTTGTTATTTATAATAACGAACGATTAACGAAATAAATACTGAAGAATGAAATGGTCGTTATGTTGGAAGATGACAATAATCAAAATATTGACTGGCTGCGGGTGTTGATGTTTGATTCGGCACATTGACTTATTCTTTCTTAATTTTATTTTTATACGATTTAATTTACCTCAATTTATTTTTTTTCGGAAATTAAAAAAAAAAAAATAGTGACCTAAATTTCTATCTTTATTGTCCAAGTATACAATTTTCGGACCAGAATATCATTCTTGATTATATGGACGAGATATGCCAATATCGGTCGGTCTTGATTATAAATTTAGGATGAAAAATTCGTCTTAAATTTCGAATTGAATTTTAAATTAGAACGAAAAATATTCAAAAATCCCCAAACGAATAATTTAGGATCTTGAATTATGATCAAGATTTACGAATTCCGATCTTATCTAAATTATGAATTCGATACAAAAAATTATCCGAATCCCAACTTAATTTTTTATTCCGAAGAAATCGTCATGAATCATAAAGCTTGCTGAGTGTTTAGTGCTTCTGCTGCTTGGTCGTTGATATACAGCACTGTATTAAGGTCAAATGTGGTTGGTAATCACACGGTGGATGATAGGAGCTCTTCAAAAGTCAACAATTTTATAATAATCACAGCCCTTCATTTTTATTCCTTTTAATTTTCTTGTTCTGTCATCTACTCTATTAATATATGTTCAAGTAGTTCACATAATATGGCTCTCTCTCCCAGCTACCCGACGTCGTTTTAGAGTATGAATTATATATATACGATGAAGAAATAAATAATGGATAGAATATTTTGATTTATTATTTGCCAAATAAACTCTTTGACATTGAATAAAAATTTCCTTGCATGACAAAGTCAAATTGAATAATTATCTAATAAAATTACGTTATAAATTTCAAATACTCATTTAATCATCCATTGAAAATATTGACTCCGCATTTTTTTTTGAAGGGAGACTCCGCTTGTTTAGTTACGCATTCCTTATTCAATATTCATAATTTCTTTTACTTTATATAGAAGTTATTATTTTATTTGCATTCATAATAACTAAAAATTCTACTATGTAATGAAGGTATCGAAGTCATCCAAAAAATAACATAATCATATTTATCACACGTGTTAAAATAATAAAAAATAACTAAATAAATAATGGTATCATATCATCCATATAAATGTGGTACTAAATAATTACTCTATAATAAGAGATGAAATGGTGAAAAATAAGAGAAAATGGTGTTGTGTCAAGGGAGATAGGATTTTTTTTTTTTTTAAATTGTTGGAAACTCCGTCGCCAAACTATCAATTACGGGCTTAAGCAGAGCAAAGAAGTTAATATGGACAAAAATCATAATATAAATACCTGTTGTAAATTACAATTTTAGTTTATCCCATATTACTTAGGGATAATAGTTTTAATCTAATATCTCCATATAAATAGGGAACAACTCAAATAAGAATAAAGCCTACAAAAGATGATGATCATTATCCAAAAAAATACCGAATCATCATCAACAAAAGATGATACATGCCTGTATCATTTAAGGGTGTGTTTGGCATATAATATTACATTAAGTTATATTGTATTATTTAATGCATGGTGAATTGTATTAAGGTGCATTGTGATAATATTGTACAAATATTTGGTACTACACTGTATTGTATTAAAATTATTTTTTATTTTAATATTAAAATTTTAATTTTTTAAATATAATATTATAATTTTATTATTTTATTATTTTAAAATTTTAATATTAACATTTTAATATAATAATATTTTCATTTTAATATTTTAATATTAATATTAATTTAATAATATTATTATTATTTAAATTTTTTAATGTTAATATTTTAGTATTTTAATATTAATATGATTAGAGAAGAAAATAATTTTTTTTTAAAATTTTTAGTACAATGCGTCATAATCTCATACTCCTCCATCATTTATTAATGCAATGTGGACAATATTAAATAATACAATACGAAGTGAGCAAATTGTTACCAAATAAGTGATTGCACTAATTAATACAATATAAGGTATTTAATGCACCATAATCCAACGCACCAAACACACCCTAAAAACCTTAATGTTGTTGATGATAGAAAATATGTACTAAGATGCATTGTGATAAGTATTTTACCAACTACTTATCATCATCACGTCAAAGCATTACCATGATTGATGATAGAAAATAGTGATTATGTGATTCTTCAATACAATGAATGTGTTTTTTAACACTTTTTTTTAATGACTTCTTTCGATGAAGGCTTCAAGCTCTTCTCCCAAATGTTTCTGTTCTTTGTCAATGGCTGAAGCCAAATTATATATTTCATTCAGCTTTCAAATTAGTTAAGCCTCTTGGACTGTCTCTGGGCTTCCGGACCACTAGTCCAAATTTCCTTGAATCATTTTATCATAAATCTTTTTTGATTTATGCCCATCATCCATCGGCATAACAATCATCCAGTTTCTATCTTCTTTATAGACTTCAAATCCTCGCAGGTAGAAGTCTTCTAGGAGTTTGTTTATTACCTTGATTCCCAAGGCTCTTCTGTAACAGATCCATTTTTTGTTGATAAAGGGCTCCTTGAATTTATGATCAGATGCTCTCAATTGAGTGCTTGTTGCAAATCCCATAGTAATGAGATGAAAAGTTTCAAAAACAGTTTGACCATCTAATTCATGACTTATTGAATAAAAACGAAGATAAATACTTTCCCCTTGAGAAAACCCATTTATGATCCTTTTAAATTTTGGATCAAACTCTTCAATTTCTTTTAAATTTTTTGATGGATAAAGTCTGTCCAAAAATCCATAATTTGCAAGTTTTTTGACAAAACCTGGTGAGGCTTCTGGAATACAAGTGATTCTTGGGTAAATACTACATTTTTCAATCATTTTAAGGAAAGTATGACCTTGATTGAGTTCATAAACGGTTTTTGTAAATTCAGCATACTCTTTTTCCCAAGAGTGAAGAATAGGTTCTCCAACAAAAAAGGTAACCTGTTTTTTTCTTTGAAAATCAAAAGTTTTTGTAGCAGAGCTACTTGATCCAACAATTGAATAGATTTTTGTCCATAGTAGTTTGGACGAAAAGATAACTCTTCAGTTTGAATTTTAACACATGAAGGAGGTGTGGAAGTTTGAGGATTTTCAATACTTACTTTAGGATGTAAGTCGTCTGTGTTGACAAGGGATTTACTTCCTTCTCCTTTATCAAACTTTTGACGAGTTTGCACATAAATATCTATGTTGAGATCTTCTCTCATAGGCGTAGTAGGAGGACTTGGCACATCATTTATATAGGATTCGAACTCCCTTCCAAATTCATCAATGGAATTAAATAATTCTTGATTTTGATCCGTTATTGATCCCATTTTTTGGGTGAGGGTATTTATGTCTTTTTGACTTCTTTCGATGAAGGCTTCAAGCTCTTCTCCCAAATGTTTCTGTTCTTTGTCAATGGTCGAAGCCAAATTATATATTTCATTCAGCTTTCTAATTAGTTCACCTTCCATGGAATTCTGGATTCCTGCTCAAATAATCAGCCAAGAAATTATCAAAACCTTTAATGATGTCCCTGAGAGGTGACCTTCGCCGATTGTCTCTGGTGACTGTAATACCTTAACTGTTCTTATTAGTATGCTCTGACATAGCCATTAAGTTAGACCCTCCATATAAGAAAATAAGTATAATATTTTTATTCTAATTTATTTTTATTTTGTTTTGTTTTGTTTTCCATAATTATGACAAGATATAAGAGGTCAGTTAGAACATGAAGTTATAAAGATTAATCTCATTAATTAATTAATCTTTAGATTGGAAGTTGAAGTTCTAAATCTAATCAATAATTATAAAACCCGAAGTTCTAAATTTATATTACAATTAAAGAACAAGAAGCTCTAACCCCATTAATTAAAATTTGAATTAGAACTTGAAGTTTTAAATCTATCATAAACTATGAATTTCTGAATTTATAATACCATATTTATGAACTTAAAGTTCTAAATATTAACATTATCAATTAGAATTTGAAGTTCTGAAATATAACTTCCTTTTTAGAACGTTATGTTTTAAATAATAATGTAAGATTGAAACCTAAAATTCAAGATAAAAGAAATATTTTTTAAGAGAGCATGAAGTTCCAAATATGTGTATGTAATTTTTTATTTGCATCATACGAATTATACTATATATATTATTACTTTCAGAAGTTTACAATAATAAAAAGTTAATCAGACCTTAAGTTTAAATTAGATTTTAACGTCAGAACCTACAATTCTGAACTACAATTTATAAATAAAACACGATGTTCTCATAAAATAAGAAAAACAGTTTCTTGATATTCCCAGTAGTGAATGTTAATTCCCACTAAATATACATATAATAGAAAAATTTCGCTGCAGCAAAGGAATAAACTATGGTATGTGGAATCTTAACACTTGTGAATAAATTTATATTTTTGAATTACTCTCTTCGTATCTCTTTACTTTAAAATTATTTATTTTCATTTATTGTATTCTTACACCTATTCTAAGTTTATTAATATTTGAATCATCACCGAATATGATATGTTTATGATAAAATATTAGATCTTTCAAATATCCTAAAGATTTTTAGTACTTTCAAATAATTTGAAGATATTACTTTAACTGATATAAAAATACAATGATTATGTATTTGATGTACACAAAATTTGCATCTTATTTGTAGATATCATTGATAAACCTTTATGAAGATTTATAGAAATCATATAGACTTACAAAATAAATTATCCGCTCTTAAAAAAGAGGATGTATGCCTAGTTGATAGTGTTTTTATATATTTTTTTGAGATAAGAAATATTTCTCAAGTTTAATTTTAATTGAAGGCTCTAGAAGAGTCATAATTCTATTAGCAAGTGGAACTAAATTATATATCAAAAATTCATTATATTCAGGCATATCCAATAGAAATAAGCTGAATTTCAAAGATATCTGCCGAAATAATTATCATATCGATGCCTAAGTATACAATTACCATTGGCAATTACAAACAAATTAGAACATGATATTATTAGTTGTAACAGATAGAACTAAAAGTTCTACATTGGTAATAACTAATAAAAATTTAACCGATTTTAGTTTGGATTTACCGAATTGATCCGTTGGTGACGAAAATTTTCCGAATTCAAGTAAAATTATTAGACAAATTTAACAATTAATTTTATGGATGTTAAAGTTCCATGTCGAGGCTACTTTGTGAGGAGATAATGAGTGGTGTAGGTTTATTTGAAATTATTTGAAGGGGTGAACTAGAATAAAATATTATTTTCTTATCCATTAGATTTTTTTTCTTTCATCTCTCTAGAATATGTTTAACTAGTAATGCTCTAACTCTTTTCCTCTTGAACCTACGAAAATTTCCCCATTTTTGCCTCACCCACGACGCCATTTTTTTTTGAGAGGAAGGTTCAAACTTGCTCCATTTTACCTCTCCTAATATGTCAGGGCTCGAGCTTTCAATAAATAGGTCAAATCCAGTAAGATTAAGGAAAATGATATGGTGTTGAAACAGTCGAGGCCATCAGTAATGGATCCAAGAGGAAAATTCAAGCTTAATTGGGAGATGCCCTATTTGGTTAAAAATATTATGAGGAATGGAGTAGTGCGATTGTCCGAGATGGAAGGAAATGAATTCACTGGACCCATCAACTTGAACAAACTGAAGAAATATTTTGCATAAAAAAAAGCTCGTTAGGTCGAAAATCTGCAAAGTATGGCCTAAGCAAAAGAAAGAGCATCCCGCTAAACCAATAATGGTTTAGGCAAAAATTAGGGATATGTGAGCGAAAAAATAGTTAATTAGAAAATCCAAAAGCGGCAACTAACGACATGGGTATCCTTCACCATAAAGTTATGAGTGTATTCACATATGTACTAAGGAAAAATGACGATGTTTTACGTAAATAAAGCTCAAAATGTTCATATAATGCACAATTGTAGCTAAAAAAAAGAAAATTCAGAACAAACATGCATAAATCATGGTCTTTGCCTTTCGATACAAGACTCGAATCAGAAGGACTAACTAAGGAACCGTAACTATTAGATATAGGGAGAGGTTTTGGGGAAGTGACAATCTAGACATGTCGGCGAACCCACTTATTGAAGGGTTATATTGCGGAAATCCGGTAACGCAGCGGATAGTGGAAAATCAGAATTTTCCGATTTCAAAATTTTTTCTCGGATTAATAAAATAAACTTATTTATTTTATTATCCAATAATCAAATTAAGAAATAAAACACTATAAATCAAATTTATGTGAATTTACCAAATTACCCATAAACCAAGCATTTTGTTTATTTTTAATCCGAAATTGTTCAAAATAATTTTGAATGATTCTAAATCATTTCTAATATGAATTTAACATGTCCCAAATGTCAAATACAATTAGCAAATTAAATTTCCCAAAAATTGGCCCAAGGCCGTGAGCTTCACAAGGGGGGGGGGGGTAAGTGCATTTTGCATTTCCATTGTTCAAAACACATGCAAATGAAATCCAATTAACATAAGATTTAATATGTATCATATACACATCCAAATACACCATATAAATGAAAAGCCCCAAATTTGGAAGTGGTCTAAAACCCTAATTTTTCAATTTCTTCAAATTGGACAAATTAGACCAAATTGACAAAATCCAATACTTCAATCATGTTTCTTCCATTAAAATCAAGTATCAACACAAAGAAATAATTATAGAACAAATCTAGGTCATCTAAGAGTGGGTCAACAACTCTAGATTAGCAACTTTGATTTCTAAAGAATCCTAAGCAAACCTATGAAACCATTTCAAGGCCTTTAACATGCATCAAACTTTCATCCAAGTTCTCAAACAAACAAACACAAACTTTAAGAATAGAAAGAACATCAAAGCATCACAAAATGGTGCTAAGGTAGTTAGAAACAATTTCCATGTTGAAGGTTTAAAGAAAAAACTTACAAAAGCTAGATTTTCCAAGACTTTTTCTCTTTGGCCTTCAAACTTTCTCTCAACTCTTTTGTGTTTCTTTTTGTATGTTTTAAACTTATGTAACCCTAAAATGAAAGAAAACAATTTATACCCCTCCCATTAGGCCTTGGCCGAATTTTGGTGTATAAGATATCTAGATATTTTGTTTTCATTTCAATTAAATATCAAGTTGCCAACTTGCTTAAATGATCATTACACTTTAATGACTTTTTCAACCAAGTCAACAATGGCAACTTAGCCATTAAAACAAATATCATAAGTTTAAAATATCTATACTTAATTAATTTAATCATTTAACAATTAAATAAATAATTAAATACAAATATATTAAATATATATATATATATATATATATATATATATATATATATATATATATATAATATAATATTAGTCAAATATCTCAATTTGACAATTAATTAATGTGTATTTGAATTAATCTAACATTAAATGCAAATACACAAAAATTAAGGAAATGACTATCGGGTCCCTACACATGTATTTTGTGTTTAACCTTTAAACGAATTTATAAATAATCAACATTATTTATAATTGTTGCCCTAGTGCTCTACGAGTATATTTCATTAGTGAGACTCTCTAGATTCAGGCATATCCGTCACGAAATCCAATTTCGTGTCCATAATTTATCCACCCGTAAATTATGACGATCACGGATAAACTCGTTGAATCATACAGGTCGAGGTCATGGCAAATGTATAATTCCTCCGTCACAGGTATCCGGATAAATCCTAGAGATATAGATGTAAACGTCAAATCTCTATAGGGATTATCCAGTCGACTATTCTATTAGTAATCTCAAAAAGACCATTTAGAACTAACTTCTAAAATGTACCACGAGCCCATGGTTTTTATCTGATTGCTAATCTTATGGACTACTTATGCTCTGATACACAGAACTGACGGATCCTATCTCGATACACACATGACACACTTAGGATCTATTTACACCCAACGAACAGGCGGAGGTCTGATCTTAATAGATCAGTGACGTGACTGCCATCTAAGTGTAGAAGATGTCTCATGCGCCCACAGTGGTATCTCAAGTCGAAGAATCACAAGTGCTACTTAACCCGATAAGATTCTTATTGACTTTGGTGTACCATCCATTAAGAATCTTCGGTGAGTCGTTCAGTGTTTATCCGCTATAAACACCTACACGTCTATACTAGTCTCAAAGACTTATGGTTCATTGAGAAACCATTGGAATCATATATTCTAGTATACGACATGTACCGGTCTCAACGGGTTTACTATACTGACCAAGTAGTGTAAACCTTGACCAAGAACTGTCTGAGAATGACAACGTCATGATGCAACTCAATGTTAGTTGCGACACTTTTGCAACTGCACCATGACTAGTCATTCTAAGTTCATTACGTCTTTACCATATTAAAAGATACATTATATTATAGAAACTGCATATATTATTCAAAATAATAACGTTTTACAGAAGTATTCATAAAGAAATACAACCGGGAATTGGCGCTCTGAGCACCAACCCCAACAAAAACTCCCACTTGCTCTAGTGCCAATAACAATTGTATCTAATACCCATCGACTCCACGTGTTTATCAAACAACTTCGGAGGTAAAGCCTTCGTCAGCGGGTCTGCTACATTATCTTCACTTGGTACATTGCACATGACAATATCCCTTCGCGACACAATCTCTCGAATGATGTGGTACTTGCGTTCCACATACTTCGACTTCTGATGCGCCCTCGGTTCCTTTGCTTGCGCAATGGCTCCAGTATTATCACAGTATAACGGAATCACATTCTCGATACTTGGGATAACTCCCAATTCTGTGAAAAAGTTCTTTATCCACACAGCCTCTTTTGCAGCTTCAGAAGCTGCAATATATTCTGCCTCAGTGGTGGAATCTGCTGTTGATCCGTGTTTGGAACTCTTCCAACAAACTGCACCTCCGTTAAGGGTAAATACGAATCCAGATGTAGACTTTCTATCATCGGGATTCGATTGAAAATCGAAATCCGTATACCCGTTAACTTGCAGTTCGTTTCCTCAATAAATTATTAACTTATCCTTAGTACCTTTAAGATACTTGAGGATATGTTTAATGGCCATCCAATGGTCATTGCATGGATTGGACTGATATCTACTAATTACGCTAACAGCGAAACTGATATCAGGCCTTGTACATAACATGGCATACATTATGCTACCCAAACACGAAGCATAAGGTTGGTTAGACATTCTAACATTCTCATCTTCTGTTTGTGGACTCATCTTCTTTGAAAGGTGAATCCCATGTCTGAACGGTATGTTTGCTGTCTTACAGTTACCAAAATTATATCCTTCCAAGATCTTATCTATGTACGTTGATTGGGATAACCCAATCAGCCTCATTTGTCTATCTCTATAGAGTTTTATCCCTAAAACATAGGAAGTTTCTCACAGGTCCTTCATGGATATCTCTATAGAGTTTTATCCCTAAAACATATGAAGTTTCTCACAGGTCCTTCATGGAGAAATTCTTACAGAGGTACGCTTTGACGCTTTGTAACATACCTAAATCATTCCCAATAATTAGGATGTCATCAACATATAGGACTAAAAATACGACCATGCTCCCACTGGCCTTCTGATACACACATGATTCTTCCGAATTCTTGAGAAAACCAGACGATCTAATAATCTCGTCGAATCGAAGATTCCAACTTCGTGAAGCTTGTTTAAGTCCATAAATGGACTTCTTAAGCTTACATACCATACCCGAGTTTTCGATGGATGCAAAACCTTCTGGCTGTTCCATATAGATTTATTCATCAACAAATCCATTCAGAAAAGCCGTTTTGACATCCATTTGCCAAATCTCGTAGTCATGATACGCAACTATAGAAAGCAAAATCTGAATAGACTTAAGCATTGCTACTGGCGAAAAAGTTTCATAGTAGTCGACGCCAGGTCGCTGCGTGTAACCTTTTGCTACCAGTCAGGCCTTGTAAGTTTCAACCTTACCGTCAAGCCCGCGCTTCCTCTTGTAAACCCATTTAAAACCGATAGGAACAATTCCTTCGGGAAGCGGAACTAAGTCCCAAACTTGATTCTCATGCATTGAGTTTAACTCGGATTTCATGGCACTTTGCCACTTCACGGAATCGATGTCCAACATCGATTCTCTATAGGTGAAAGGATCAGTCTCTTCAATTAAGAGAACATCTAGACTCTTTTCTTGTATCAAATACAAGCGTTCAGAAGGTCTAGATACCCTTTCTGACCTACGGAGTGTGTGTGTTGAAGGTCTTTCATCTACTTGAACTTCAGGTTCCTCCGTTGGTTCGTTGTTTTCAGGTTGGACTTCATCAAGTTCAATCTGTCTATGATTACCACCTTCTGACAAAAATTCTACTTCTAGAAATTTTACGAAGCAAGCTACGAACACATTTCGATGCTCGGTATCATAGAACAAATATCCCATCGTATTCGAAGGATATCCGACAAACCAAAACTTTTGCCCTCGAGGCAAAAGCTTATCTTGCTGAGTCACCATGACATAAGCATGACAACCCAAACCTTAATGTAACTAAGATTTGGTCTCCTACCGAACCATATCTCATACGGTGTCGTAGGAACAGCTTTTGAAGGAATCTTATTCAAAAGATGTGCAACTGTTAAAAGAGAGTAGCCCCATAAATAATAGGGCAAATCTGTGAAACTCAACATCGATCGGACCATATCCAATAAAGTCCGATTTCTCCTCTCAGACACTCCATTGTGTTGTGGAGTACTTCGAGGAGTATATTGAGCGAGAATCCCATTCTCCTTTATATAATCCATGAACTCACCACTCATATATTCACCGCCTCGATCAGATCGAAGACATTTAATATATTGACCAGTTTATTTTTCTACTTCATTTCAGAACTCTTTGAACTTTTCAAAGGTTTCCGATTTATATCGCATCAAATACACATAACCGTACCGTGACAAATCATCGGTAAAGGTAATGAAGTACGAATAACCACTGTGAGCAGTATGACTTAGTGGACCACATACATCAGAATGTACGAGTTCTAGTAAGTTAGTGGTGCGATGTCCAACACCAGAAAATGAGGCTTTGGTCATCTTACCCTGAATACACGATTCACAAGTTGGATAGGATTCGATGGTTAGATCTGGTATCAAACCATTCCTAACCAATTAGGTAAGGCGTTTAACGCCTATATGACCTAGTCGCATGTGCCAAAGTTCAGTATTATTAATTACAGGTAAACTACGTTTATTAATTCCAGTATTTAAAATATCTTTTGAAGTTTGCAATGTATAATGACTATGCTGGTTTGGACAAAAAAGGATCTGAATATTACTTTTATCATATAAATACAAAGAACAGTTCTTAATATTAATACGAAAGCCTTCTGTATCCAATACAAAAAGTGATATAATATTAGCTACACATCCTGGTACAAAATGACAGTCATTTAACAAAAGTGTCCCATTCGGTAATGAGATCTCGCATACTCCCACTGCAACTGCATCCAGAGAGTCTCCACTCCCGAATCGCAACTGCATCTCTCCAGGCTTCAGTCTTCTACTTTCCTTCAGCACCTGCAATGAATTGTAAATGTGAATGAGACAAGCAGAATCTAAAATCCAGTTGGATGTAACGGCTTCACAAGCCAAAGATAAATCAATAACTGGAAAAATAAATATACATGATGTAGATGCTCTCTCCCTCCTCAGCTGGGCAATGTAGTCAGGACAGTTCCTTTTCCAGTGCCCGACTTTGCTGCAGTGATGGCACTTGTATTCAGAAGCCCTATTGGGCTTTGCTATCTTTGTCTGTGGTTGAGGACCGAGACATTTCTTCTTCTTTCCCTTTGACCAAGTCTGGGAAGAAGAAAGTGAAGTAGGTCTAGGAGGGCGAATCGGTACTCCCTTCTTGAGGTCCTCTTCCGCCGTGAGCAACATCCTATGCAGCTCTTGGTAGGTACAGATAATCCCGTTCATGTTGAAGTACGCCACGAACTGGCGATAAGAAGCTGTGAGAGAACCAAGAATGACACTCCTACCGAGAATGTCATTCAGAATGAGATTATGTTGCCTCAATTGATCGATCAAGTCGATCATCTGAAGAACATGTGGGCTAACAGCTTGCCTCTCATCCAATCGCGCATGGAACAGTTCCATTGCGACCTTATGAACAACAACTTGTTCTTGGTTCTCAAACGATTGTCTTAAGCGTGTCATCATAGTATAAGCATCTGACATGCCATAATACTGTTTCTTGAGTCCCGGTGAAAGCAAACTTAAGATGTATGATTTAACCCTTAAATCATCATCCTTCCAAGCTTGGAAGGCTTCGCGTTCCTCCGGTGTAGCGTCCTCTGCCACAACAAGGGGCAGTGGACCCTCAAGAACATATCCCAACCTCTCGGAATCGAGGACAATCCTCAAATCCATATCCCAATCGGCGAAGTTATCAGCGCCTTTTAGTTTGTTCGCATCAAGCATACGCGCAAACTGATTTGTGGATGGTGCCGCCATCGCAAATCTATCACATAGATCACGAAAAACGGTTAGCAGAAATTTAAGTAGTTTCATATAATATCATAAGCATAAACTAGATCATGAATTTTTAATCTAAAAATGAGTTTTCTCCCACTAAATCATGCAATACTGTAATCCCCAAATAGAATACAACGATTTAATAATTAAATTAAATACAAATAGTGAAAGGTGGATCCCGTGAATATATTTCAGCTCACAGCAGAGGCACGGTCTCGCCTACGTATATTCATCAGGTAGACAACTCATTTGTCAATCACTCACTAGTGACTCATGCGTTTCCGGTCCTGGTCGTTTCTCGTTGTCGCTGCTAAGGCAGGCCTACAAGGAGACGTACCAAGGTTAAACTCGTCAATGATAAACTCAAGTTACTTGGGTAACCCTGACAGCTAGGGCACATTCAGGATTCCGCTTTCGCTTGAATTTATCTAGTATCTGATATACATCTGGTATAAATAAATCTCAATCGGCTACACCCTCACAGCAGAGGCACAGTCTCGGATGTAATCATGGAGAAATATTTATAAACTGTATCGACAAGACGGACCACATAACATGCATCAAATACATAATTACATTTAAACCTTATTAATTAGGGATTTTCCGCTAAGTGTCATACACCTTAAATCTAATGAAATTAGATTATAACATGCATGTATAAAGTCAAGAAAACATGATTAAACATTGAATTAAAGGGATAATCATATTAGGGGGCCTAGAATCAGACTTTCTCTGATACCATTTTGAAGGGTTATATTGCGGAAATCCGGTAACGCAGCGGAATAGTGGAAAATCAGAATTTTCCAATTTCAAAATTTTTTCTCAGATTAATAAAATAAACTTATTTATTTTATTATCCAATAATCAAATTATGAAATAAAACACTATAAATCAAATTTATGTGAATTTACCAAATTACCCATAAACCAAGCATTTTGTTTATTTTTAATCCGAAATTGTTCAAAATAATTTTGAATGATTCTAAATTATTTCTAATATAAATTTAACATGTCCCAAATTTCAAATACAATTAGAAAATCAAATTTCCCAAAAATTGGCCCAAGGCCGTGAGCTTCACAAAGGGGGGGGGGTAAGTGCATTTTGCATTTCCATTGTTCAAAACACATGCAAATGAAATCCAATCAACATAAGATTTAATATGTATCATATACACATCCAAATAACCATATAAATGAAAAGCCCCAAATTTGGAAGTGGTCTAAAACCCTTATTTTTCAATTTCTTCAAATTGGACAAATTAGACCAAATTGACAAAATCCAATACTTCAATCATGTTTCTTCCATTAAAATCAAGTATCAAGACAAATAAATAACAATAGAACAAATCTAGGTCATTTAAGAGTGGGTCAACAACTCTAGATTAGAAACTTTGATTTCTAAAGAATCCTAAGCAAACCTATGAAACCATTTCAAGGCCTTTAACATGCATCAAACTTTCATCCAAGTTCTCAAACAAAAAACACAAAATTTAAGAGTAGAAAGAACATCAAAGCATCACAAAATGGTGCTAAGGTAGTTAGAAACAATTTCCATGATGAAGGTTTAAAGAAAAAACTTACAAAAGCTAGATTTCCAAGACCTTTTCTCTTTGGCCTTCAAACTTTCTCTCAACTCTTTTGTGTTTCTTTTTGTATGTTTTAAAATTATGTAACCCTAAAATGAAAGAAAACAATTTATACCCCTCCCATTAGGCCTTGGCCGAATTTTGGTGTATAAGATATCTAGATATTTTGTTTTCATTTCAATTAAATATCAAGTTGCCAACTTGCTTAAATGATCATTACACTTTAATGACTTTTTCAACCAAGTCAACAATGGCAACTTAGCCATTAAAACAAATATCATAAGTTTAAAATATCTATACTTTAATTAATTTAATCATTTAACAATTAAATAATTAATTAAATACAAATATATTAAATATATATATTATATTTACATTAAATATTAAATATATATATATATATATATATATATTTATGATATTAGTCAAATATCTCAATTTGACAATTAATTAATGTGTATTTGAATTAATCTAACATTAAATGCAAATACACAAAAATTAAGGAAATGACTATCGGCTCCCTACACATGTATTTTGCCTTTAACCTTTAAACGACTTTATAAATAATCAACATTATTTATAATTGTTGCCCTAGTGCTATACGAGTATATTTCATTAGTGAGACTCTCTAGATTCAGGCATATCCGTCACAAAATCCAATTTCATGTCCATAATTTATCCACCCGTAAATTATGACGATCACAGATAAACTCGTTGAATCATACAGGTCGAGATCATGGCAAATGTATAATTCCTCCGTCACAGGTATCCGGATAAATCCTAGAGATATAGATGTAAACGTCAAATCTCTATAGGGATTATCCAGTCGACTATTCTATTAGCAATCTCAAAAAGAACATTTAGAACTAACTTCTAAAATGTACCACGGGCCCATGGTTTTTATCTGATTGCTAATCATATAGACTACTTATGCTCTGATACACAGAACTGACGAATCCTATCTCGATACACACAGGACACACTGAGGATCTATCTACACCCAACGAACAGGCGGAAGTCTGATCTTAATAGATCGGTGACGTGACTGCCATCTAAGTGTAGAAGATGTCTCATGCGCCCACAGTGGTATCTCAAGTCGAAGAATCACAAGTGCTACTCAACCCGATAAGATTCTTATTGACTTTGGTTTACCATCCATTAAGAATCTTCGGTGAGTCGTTCAGTGTTTATCCGCTATAAACACCTACACGTCTATACTAGTCTCCAAGACTTATGGTTCATTGAGAAACCATTGGAATCATATATTCTAGTATACGACATGTACCGGTCTCAACGGGTTTACTATACTGACCAAGTAGTGTAAACCTTGACCAGGAACTGTCTGAGAATGACAACGTCATGATACAACTCAATGTCAGTTGCGACACTTTTGCAACTGCACCACGACTAGTCATTCTAAGGTCATTACGTCTTTACCATATTAAAAGATACATTATATTATAGAAATTGCATATATTATTCAAAATAATAACGTTTTATAGAAGTATTCATAAAGAAATACAACCGGGAATTGGCGCTCTGAGCACCAACCCGAACACTTATCCTGAAAGAGGCTTGAGAATCGAAGGGGCACGAAGCACACCCTAAAATGCACCTTTTAGGGGCATTATGTGATGAGCGCCATAATGTTGACATAGTCTGGTCAGAAGGTAGAATGAACTAGTGTGAAGACCCGTAAGAGGCACGCAGTGTCCATAAAAGTCAAGGGTAACATGGCCGAGGCACTACCAATGGCACATCAATAGAATACCCGTAATAGATACCCGTTCCAGCAACTTCTTCCATGCGTCATAGGAAAGTTCATCTTTATCAAAACAAGAGATATATGATAGCGAGGTCTATAGAAGGAAAATACGGTAATTGGTGGAGGAATAATGAGTTTCAGCTTCTCTTACAGCCACACTTAAAAACAAAAATAAAAAAAAAGTTTGTCAGCTCGCCGGGTTGAAAACCTAAAAAGGCAGCCCGTGCAAAAGTTAGAGCAGCCCGCTAGGTTGAAAATCTAAAAGGACGTCCTAGGTAAAATTTAGGACATACTTGTAAGAGCAAATGACTCATTAAAAGTGGTTGACGGACCTCTGTCTAATCCCGTCCAAGCCATTGAGTGTCTTAGGCAAGAAGACATGAGTTGGATTATGGCCACACGAATACCTTGCATGGTACGGAGCAGCTGGTGGTCGTCTTTTCTGTTATAACGGCCCACCAAGAGATATTGGGCCAGTATATAGAACATGACCACACTCATTTAGCGATGAGACCCGACTTCCATGACAGAAGAAATATCCAACAATTCTTTCAAATCAATGACGTGGGACATGGTATCAATCTCTTCATCTCAGCAGGGTTGAAAAGAAAAGCTTCAGAGGCCTCCAAATGGTATTGAAATTTGAAGGATGATACATCCAAACGAGTAAAAGAAGAAAGTCGCAGACCTAGAAAAAAAGCAAATGCCTCAGGTATGGGACATAACTCGTGACCATGGAAATGAAAGACATGATTTTTAGTGTCCTAGAATGTTGAAGGTGCCTTCAGAAAAACATAGTCTATCTTGATTCGGTGGAGGTAATGAAGTGCAGAAGCGAAGAAAAATCTGGGAGTGACTAATTAGTAACCCCGCGGATCAGGGATACAACAAGGTCTTGTAGGATGAGAGTCATTGGGACAGACAGATGTTGGGTCCATATATTTAAATATCCTATCAGATGTGCTTAATATCTGGCCGAATGTCCCCTAAATTGCCAGATGTTATCAGTAGTCACGCAAACTGAGCGGTAATACCCAAGGAAGCAGGAAGCCTCTGGGCAAAGAAGGAGTATAATAGAGGACTTTGACAGTCAGAATAAAGAAGGGACGAAATCTATATATAAATTTTGGAGGATACCACATAAGATTTGGATTCTTGACCTCGGAGGGAACCCTACTATCATTAACACATCGTGAGAAATCTGGCCACACTTTCACTATATATCCGACCGAATATCCTAGAAAAATTTGGTCTGACTTCCACTAAATGTATGACCGGATATAGGCTAGAAACTTATGGGGTGTTGATTTCATGCTCATATATACATTGAAACAAAATGAATACATAAATAAATAAGATAGTATTTTCATTGCATAATAAAGTCTATACAAAAATAAGTTTTTGCAACAAAAGCCTCAGTACAAGGAAAACAATAATGAAAAATGGCTACGCTACTCTAAAGATTTCCCTTCATCAGCTCTCTCATGCTCAGACTCCTCCTCATTGGTCTCAGGCTTAGGCTCGGGCTCTCACGACACATCTTGACATAATAAAGTCTATACAAAAATAAGGTTTTGCAACAAAAGCCTCAGTACAAGGAAAACAATAATGAAAAATGGCTACGCTACTCTAAAGATTTCCCTTCATCAGCTCTCTCATGCTCAGACTCATCCTCTTTGGTCTCAGGCTTAGGCTCGAGCTTTCACGACACATCTTGGCAAAATAAAGTCTATACAAAAATAAGTTTTTGCAACAAAAGCCTCAGTACAAGGAAAACAATAATGAAAAATGGCTACGCTACTCTAAAGATTTCCATTCATCAGCTCTCTCATGCTCAGACTCCTCCTCATTGGTCTCAGGCTTAGGCTCGGGCTCTCACAACACATCTTGAGAAGAATAATGACTCCACATGACATACTATTGCCCAGATGCGGCCTGCGTACAAGAAGAACAATGACTCCACATGACATACTATTTCCGTTGCTCCTTAATTCATCCTTCTAGCTCCTCAACACGGTGCTGCAATTGAGAACATAAAGGGAGTTAAGAAATCGTACATACTTGCATACATACTAGCATTTTTTGCAGATACCCGATGGGAAAAGCTTTGTCAAGTCGACTCGACCTTCGCTGTGTGCGCTAAACGGTTTCAGTGATCCGTGAAGTCGACATGGACCTGCAGTATAGCTTGATCAGTGTTCAAGACCAGATAAAAGAGAGAAAGTAGGTAATTAGAAATACTTACATGAGTAACATCTGTAGGAAAAAACGTCAAAGACAACATCTGCGTTAAAGAAAATGATGCAATGGATCATTGTAAAAGTGGATGCAAGTGCTTAGGTGCTCCGGTATCACTGTGGATCATTTAAGTTAGGTCCGGCTAGCAACCCACCGAACCAGGGATAATACTGGAAGGAGTGACTGGTGTTAAAGTGCATGCAATATCATGAGATGGACCCCGTTGAGAAGAAAAATCCCTACCCTGAACACACCAACATGATATTGGGTCCGTAGGCGGCTCACCTTCCTCTTCATCACCGTCAGAGGGCAGGTGAACATGGTGAATTCCTCGACCTCGTCCACGAGCCTGCATCAAAATCTATGTCAACAAGGGATGTCAAGTCATAAAATAAGAATATAGAAAAGAGACATTTCCTACCTGAGTAGTCAATCAGGGCTCAAAAAGTGGCAGTGAACCGAAAAAGGCAGTTCAGGCCCATTGCCAGTAATCACCCTCAACAAGAAAGTCACTAGTATGGAGGTCGTGCAGAGTGACCAATAGGTCCCCTCTCTAACTGGATCCTGAAGAGCAAAGAGTGAAGTAGGGAGGCTGGAATACTATGGGCTTGGGGGCCCAAGTGTCAAGAATGAACCTGCTTGCCCAAATACCAAAGCCGTTGGTCTGTACCCAAAAGAAGCAAGCAAAGCCCATTCTTCCCAAAGGAGGAGCCTGTGGACTCTATGAGATTGCCAAAGGGGAGTACCCCACCGGGTTATGTCAAACTGAAAAGAAATAGAGAAAGAGTTAACCTAGACAAAGATGGAGCAGAATCAGAAAGGTAAAATGGAAGAAAACTTACCATATCCCAGTTGACGAGCTCGATGTACGGCCATGTCGTGAGACTCAGATGATCCCATGGTAGATTCACCCCATCTAGCAAGCCAGGAAATCAAATTTCTTCCATGGAGATAGGGAAAAGGCGAACCAACAAATTGAATTCATAAGCAAAACAAGATCCAAGGTCAATCATCAATCAATGAAAAATTATAAGGGGTAAAAGTAGCAATATATATCTCTACCAAAATGATGTAGCCTTGGACATAAGATCCGCCATAGTAACATCGGTCCAAATCTTGATAAATAGCCACCAGGTCAGTAGAACCCCAATCTCACCCTTGAAGAATATCAAGGTCATGTAGTGGAGAAATGAGGCACATGTCCGCTGAGCTAGCCACGTCGGTAAAAAGAATACAACCAAACATGTAGAGGAAAAAAGACCACACTAGTTAGTCGATCTCGATGTCTTGGGTAAGAGCGTGTCCTTCTCAGTGGTTTCAGAGTTCTCCATACTCAACTAATCTAGAACACAGCCTTGGGATGACCCATAACAAGCGCTGAATATAGCTAGCCCTGATGGCATGAGTGTACAGGCTACAGTCAAATTCAAGAAGGCGACCCTCGTATGGAATCCCCATCAAGTAGGCAAAATCTTCCGGAGTGATGGTCATCTCACCGACGGAAAGATAGAAGGAATGAGTGGTGTCCATCCACCTCTCTATCAGAGCTTGTAACCCCTTCTTATCATGCTTCATAGCCTGAATGAGATGTAAATGATGAAGGGCTCAAACCCTGTCATGGAAATGCGAGTCTTCACGGCTGGCGAGAAGTCATTATACCATTTTCGGACACTGGCGAGGCTGCCACCAGCCTTCAGGCGAGATGCATCAAGCTGCAAAAGAATAATTAGGGTCAGAAACAGACATAAAAACATCCAGTAATAGTAATAGTAAAACAAACATATAAAATAGACATCCAGTAGTGGCCAGATATTCCTCATGTCTAGACAAATTTGGTTGAACAAAAATAAGGTTGGTCGAATATATAGTTAAGACCGGTCGAACATATAAAGGGAAGCATGCCAGACATTCAAAGAGGACTGGCTAGACATAACAGAAAGGTCAAACATGATATGTATATATGACCAGACAGAAACGAATTGGGGCTAGACATTACAGAATATACGGCTGGATGTAAATCGAAACAACAACCTAGATATACGTAAAATGAAGAGAAAGGAAATGAAACTTATTGGGTCCATAAAATAACATGTTTGGTCACCTAGAGCGAGAAACATTGGGATAAGGTCCATGTATTCAAGGCCAAATGATTTTTGACGACTAGAGGCACATTCCAAAGTTGAGATGAGCGATAAGTGAGGGTCTTCAGGCATGCGATTAAGAGCTGGGAGTATTGGGAATGACATTTTGAAGAACATGGAGAGGGAAATTGCCGGAGATAGTTTTTTTGGAAAAATATATTTCTGGAGTGTTTACAGAGGTTTTCATCGATCGCGGTGAATGAGAATGAGAATAACCTGATTTTTTATACTTGACAGATGTCTGATAAGACATTGATTGTAGATATCCGACCGGACATAAAGTAATATCCGACTAGGTAAAACTTTCAAGACAGAAAATGAGCTCCATAAGAACGGAGATCGAAGCATCTCAACCGATCAAAGCATCGGGGGCTTGAGTGCCCAATCAACCCTCAGTAGAGGTCGAAGCACCTCATCCGATCAAAGCATCGAAGGCTCGAATTCCCAATCAATTTTCAAAAAAAGGTCAAAACACCTCAGTCGATTGAAACATTTGGGGCCCGAGTGCCTGATCAACTTTCAGCAATGGTCGAATTACCTCAGCTGATCGAAGCATCTGAGGTCTAAATGCCTATTTATACCTCATCCAATCGAAGCATCGGGAGATTGAGTGTCCATTTTCACCTCAACCGATCGAAGCATTAGGGGCTTGAGTGCCAATTTTCACCTCAATCGATCGAAGTATTGGGGGCCTGAGTGCCCATTTCCACCTCAACTGATCGAAACATCAGAGGCCTAAGTGCCCATTTCTATTTCAACCATCAGAAGACCTGAGTGTCCCTCAACCATCAAATCATGGATCAATATCTATCAACAAGCACCGACATATAGCAAGGTAAATTCAGCGATGCTAGATAAGCCGGATGAGTAAAAATACATGCATGACTTTGATAGACTTGTCACTCTCACACACTGCACAAGCCTACCAAAATGGGGAGACTATAGAAATTATATTTTTGCATATAGCCAGATGACGAGTCTCTTATAAGGACATAGTTGAAGAGTTTAGGAAAGTCGTAAGGTTTAATATTGGAATGGAAAAGAAACCTCAAAAAATCCAAAATAACAGCCAGAGTTCTGGCCAGACATCATCTATGTCTGGCCGAAGGTAAACTATTATGTTCGGCCGGATATGTCTAAACTGGGCCAGATATACATTGGATTTCCATTTTTGCAGAGGGATTCGATCTCTTTCCTTCTGAACCAATTTCCATAAAACCTCACTTTCCTTCGTAACTAATTTTCATAAAACCCCATTTTCATTCTTAAACAATTTCCTTAATAGAGGAGATCTTTTCCTTATTAACCAAAACCTGAACACTATAAA
The DNA here is from genome assembly GCA_019454045.1 of Zanthoxylum bungeanum. Lineage (NCBI taxonomy): Eukaryota > Viridiplantae > Streptophyta > Magnoliopsida > Sapindales > Rutaceae > Zanthoxylum > Zanthoxylum bungeanum. The sequence goes on from SKCR01022758.1 coordinate 124,748, forward strand.
AGGGCAGAACGCACAGTAGAAAATAGATTTTTTTAAAAAGTGGAAAAACAACAAAAAATATATAAACTTAATCTCTCATATCCGTCAAGACTTAACAGCCAAACCAAATTTTCAAATGTGTTCTCGGAGTCGCGTTACCCTTAAAGGTATGACCCGAGGGCTACAGAACCTTAAAGTTCACACATTTTCCCAATTTATTGACGCCGTATATCCGACCGGGCATCTTGTATGTATGGCCGGACATACAATTGTCACACAGAAAATCTGGCCACTCAATGGGCTACATGATCATCTGTTTTCCTGTGATATATATGATGGAAACCCGGACATAAATTCCATAACCGATTCCGAATGGACGATAATATGATTTTCACTTGGGATACAACTCCACGTACCACACGAAAATGGACGTGCGTGGTCACATTTCTATTCTTATCATTATCACATTGTTTCTTATATGATTACTGTTTTATTCGCTGTTATTTTGACTGCACCTATGGTTTTCCTTCATGATTGCTTTATTGCTTATATCATATTTGCTATTACTGATGTGCATAAGCCTGCGTTTCTAGTTACGTGGCATATTCGGCCTAACTATGAAAGTCCGCCAGGACATTACTCACATTTGGCCTACCATATAAACATCTGGTCAGGTCTCCACGAGGCCAGGACAATGAGATAGACTCCAATATTGATTGGTACGTATCATTTTATATTTATTTATCTATTCTAAAATATGTATTTCTTTTGTTTATGCGTGTGTGATATAAATTGCTCATTTGTGACTTATGCATTATAAGACATGTTGATCCTCTTTTGAACTTGGGTATTATACCGGCATCAGTAAGAGACCATTCCAAACCTAAACGGATTTAAGGTTGGACCTTGCGAAGGGTGTAATGCGGCCTTAAATCATTCCCAATGTCTTATACTGGGTAACGACTCATTTATTCTCCGATTAGTTCCATGTGGGCTAATCCATACTTTTTATGAGCTGCGAGCCCAACATTGTCGTGGTTGTCGACGTCATAGGCATAGCGGTAAATCATGTTTCGCTCCTATAATTATGCTCTTGTTACAAATAATACTCGAGCTATAAATACAACCACATTCTCAGAATCAATAGTTCTAGAAGAAGTAATAATCCCTTAAGAGAAACATGTCCTTGAAGAGAACCAAGTCCCTGAAAAGAAAATATTATTTAAAGAGGAAAAGTCTACAAATTATAGTTATACAATAGAGATGTGGGATTGTAATGAATTAATCATCGATAATATATTTGTGTTCACAATAGCTACTAAAATTACAAATGATTTTGAACCTCAAACTGTGGATAAATATTGACAAAGACATAATTGGCCTCAATGTAAAGAAGCAATTCAAGCATAATTTCTTCTTTAGCCAAACGTGAAGTAGTTGGACCCATAGTCCAGAGACCTGAAGATGTAAAACCTATTGGTTACAAATGAGTGTTTGTGAAAAATAAAATATTGTCTCGACTTGTAGATAGAGTATAAAACTAACAGAGTGTTTATCAATCAATATATATGTTGAGAAGATTTTAAAATATTTTAATATAAATAATATTTATCCATTAAATACTCCCATGGTTGTCCGATCTCTCGATCCTAAAAAGGATCCATTTCGTTCTAAAGAAAATAATGAAGAGATAATTGGTTCATAAGTACCATATCTTAGTGCAATTGATGCCTTATTATATTTAGCTCAATGCATTAGACCGAATATTGTATTCTCATTAAATTTATTAGCAAGATTTAGCTCCACACCAACTTGACGATATTGGAATGACGTCAAACATATTTTATGTTATCTTCATGGGCAAAAGACTTGGGATATTTTATTCAAATGAGCTAACACAAAATTCAGCTCTTGTTGATTATACTGATGCAAGATACCTCTTAGACCCTGAAAAGGCACGTTCATAAATAAGGTATGTTTTTACTTATAATAACATAACAATTTCATGGTGATCTACAAAGCAGTCTTTTGTTACTACATCTTCCAATCACTCAAGATACTTGCATTATATGAGACAAGTAGAGAATGTATATGATTAAGATCATTTATCCGTCATATTCAAAATACATGCAACTTAAACTCTACTACAAATATTCCAGCAATGATATATGAAGATAATGTTGTTTGTATTGCATAAATTATAGGGGGACACATAAAGAGAGACATAATCAATCATATCTCACCTAAATTCATCTACACTTATGAGCTATAATGGAGCAAACAAATTGATGTCAAACCACCTTTGAGAACTTTGCAGATTTATATACGAAAGCTTTACTAACATCCACCTTTGAGAAGCTTATTCATAGTATTGTCATGCATTGACTTAATAAATTATCATGATGATATCTTTCGAGGGGAAGCATTTCATTAGGGGAGTGTATTCATTGACATGATGGACTACAATTAGATAAAATCGCATTGTATTCTTTTTCCTTCAACCAAGTTTTGTCCCATTGGGTTTTAGTGGTAAGGATTTAATAAGATAATGTTAGGTCAGACAATTATTATAAAATCAAAGTGATAGGTCCCAATGAGAAGTTTTGCAAATTACATGATCTATCACTTTAATATTTACAATTTTAGTTTATCCCATATTTTTCAGGGAAAATAATTTTAATCTAATCTCTCCTTATAAATAAAGAACCACTCTTTGTAATTTTTATTCAATTCTGAAATAAAAATAAAATATGTAATTTTACAAAATATTTTATTCTCAATTACATTTTTTTCTTCTTTTATAACAATACCTAATTTTTACATGAGGTAATGATTACGGATTTGTGGGTTTGTATGCAAAAATTGCCATCCTAGTAATTGTTCACAAAATGGACCCAGTTGACTCACCGTTGTCTGAAGTCTGAACTCGCATGGAAGATATTTTTTTTATTGCTAACAACTCGCAGCAAGTACAGAGTGTGTTGTTGTAAAAGCAAATAGTTATTACTTATTAAGAATCTCTCCATCTTCAAGGTTGCAAGAAAGAAGAAATTTTGTTGGAAAAAATGGGATCAATTGCAAAGAAAGGATTGCAGCAGTACTTGATCCAGCTTCAGCAACACCCTCTGAGAACAAAGGTCATTTCTTTCTCTTTTGTTTTGTTGTTTCATTTCATTTCTGTTATGGGTTTTTCTTTTTATGTATAATTTTTCTGTTTGGTGGCTGAGAAAGTAGATGAAAGCTTGAATTTTTTATTACTTTATGCAGGCACTAACTGCTGGAGTGCTGTCTGCTATCAGTGACATAGTTGCTCAGAAACTCACTGGCATTCAAAAACTTCAGCTAAGGAGGCTACTTCTTAAAGTGGTCAGTTTCTTTTCTTATTTCATCCCTTTTGTATTTAATTAATTGTGTTCAATAAATCATTAGCTTTTAACATCTTCCAATTGATTCATAGGACGTTCCAAATTCATATTTTGTTCTGTTGAAGTTAGGGAATTTTATTAATTTTGCGAATGTTTTATGTTGCGAATTCTATCTAGTTGCCAAAATTTTGCCCTTATCTGTTTGAACTTTCTCTGTCTCGTATTCGAATCAGTTGTCAGCTCTTTAGCAAAATGCATAGTCTGCTAAAATTTGTTGTTTCCTTTTCATGAATGGTTTTATAATCTATCATCATTCTTTTATACTGCAAGTGTGAGCAGCTTTATGTTTTCCATCCAATTTAGTGCGCTTGCTAGCTTGTGAGTTGTAATAGTATTTGGAATTCATTGTTTCTGGCATGGTTTTTTTGAAGGAATGCTTGTAAAAACACACTACTAGATGGGAATTTGGGGCCTCGGTAATTGAGTTTTTGTACCCGAATTCAATACACAATGAAAAATGGGTGTTTGGTTTGTATGCAGGTTTTGGCCGGAATTGTTGTTGAATCATAACTAATTCATACTTGCACTTATATATATTATTTATTTAAATTATGTATACTAATATGACATAATCTGGAAATTGCTTAGAAAAATTTAGGTTCATTATGAATCTATTATAACCCTTATTTTTTGGGGGTCATGATGTGTATTAAAAGGGATAAGGAAAAAAGAAGGCAAAATATTGATCAATGTTTGTACATGCCATCTGCTAATGTGATTGTATGTGTGTGTGTGTGTATATGTATGTATTGTTACTGTTATTTATTTCCGTCTATCTATTTTTATATGGCACAATGCAGGTTTTTGGATGTGCTTATCTTGGACCGTTTGGACATTTCCTGCATCTAATTTTGGATAAAATTTTCAAGGGGAAAAAAGATACCAGTACAGTTGCCAAGAAGGTAAAATACAATCTCTCCAACTTCCGAATATGTAAACTTTCTAGTTCAAACAAGAAAGTTACTTCCAAACATCAAGCCTATATAAAAGTATCCAATATCTTTAATTCGAAGTTACTTTTCTGGCATAAGTGAATGAAATCTTCTAAAATGCTGGATTATATTATTTCAGGTGGTACTGGAACAGTTAACATCTTCTCCTTGGAACAACTTGATTTTTATGATTTACTATGGGTTGGTCATTGAGAGTAAGTTGATATCACATGATATAAATTTTGCATATTAGAATGCGGCATGTGAATCATATAGCTGGTTAAAATGGATTTGACATGTATTTTTTTAGGCAACATTCAGTTTTGATTGATTTCCGATTTGTTTATGAATTCTTGAAACTAAGCTACTGGAATCCAACCAAATGCATATGAGAAAACTGTTCAAGTATTGGTCATTTAGAGTTTCCATATTCAGTCCCCTAATAAGTTTGGTGCCCAGAAATCCTGGAAAAGTCTAGCAAATTTCAGCTTGTCTAACAAAGTTAGCACGGAGAATCATGCATAGGCTAAGATATCATCATGTCATAAAACCTTCTCCCAAGCAATAATACACAAATGTAGCTGTATGTTTCAGTAACAGTCCGCAAAATTGCCCCTGCTAATGAAAGTATAAAAAATGCAGGAAGACTTTGGAGGGATGTGAAAACTAAAATCAAGAAGGACTACCCAACCGTGCAATATACATCATGGACGGTATTGCTATGTCTTCACTATTAATTCAGTGATATCATTTATATAAAACATGCCTCCCCTTGATATCTTACACATTCGATGAATTTAAATGCAGTTCTGGCCAGTTATAGGATGGATTAATCATCAGTACGTGCCGTTGCAGTTCCGTGTCATTTTCCACAGCTTTGTTGCTATGTGCTGGTAAATGCCGTCCCCCCTTCGATTTACTTCCTTTGTATACTAACATTTCTTAGATATCTGGTTAGTGTATCTTTTCATTAGCTTACTACAAGTAGAAAATTTATATTTGATTCCATTTGTATTTCAGGGGAATATATCTGAATCTCCAGGCTAGGTCAATGGCTTTGCCAAAAGCCAAGTGAGGGGCAGGAAAGCATCAGCATGCATGTCCCAAAGTAGTAACACTTGCTATTCTATGCACATATTTATGTAGCTCAAAGTATATTTTGAGTAGCCGCAAATACTAGCGTGCTTAATCTCTCTATTTTTATGAATATTTTATTGATTAGCAAGGTAATCAATTGAGTTATTCTCATCTTCAAATTGATGAACATAGTTCTATTTACAATAATCTTGGTTTTTTTTTCCCCCTTTTTGGAATCATTGGAAACCCCGTCGTCAAATCACCCATTTCGGGTTTAAGCGGAGCAGGTAAAATCTCCGGCTGTCCTAGGCTCTTACAAGAAACGTATTCCCTAGATTCGAACCCAGGATCTCAAGGTGAGATCCTAAAATGTGTTTTAACCAAATTGAGCTTGCGAAATATACTTGTGATTAGTTTTTAAAAAACTTGTGCATGTTATTTAAGGAATGCACATGGAGAAGGTTCAACTAGGAAATTAAAGGGTGTCACTAAGATGTTAAAATTTTATGCTGAGATGACATAACAAATATTATAATTATGATACAAAGGAAGAACAAAAAATGAAGTTATCTGAATCAAACATGTCATAAATAAATTAATAAATTGTCATGTCAACTTCGATATTGTAAATTAAATTATCGGTGATTTAAAAGATTTAATAGATTATTGATTTTGTAAAAGACACCAAACAAACCCTTGAAAGAATAATTCTCGCACAGTATGAATTGGCCCGCAGGAGGATCATTTTGGGATTTTTTTTTTTTTGAAAGTTTATAACTATTATAATAATCGCCATATTGTTAAGACCCCAAAAAAAAAAAAATTATTCAAGGTAAGCACGTGAAGAATCAAACACGTTGTTATAAATAAATAAACGGCCTTGTGAACGTCTGTGTACATTATTATATTATCATTTTTATCATTTTTTTAAATATTAATTCTGATTAACATTCATGGGGAGATTATAGCTACCGAATTTGTTTAAGTTAGATTTATTTTAAATGTAATTTGAAAATCCGGGGTTATCCTTAGTTCTGACCCTATGCGGAATTACAGACAATAAGCAGGACAAGTCCTGTTACTGCTACTATGGAATTGCAACAGGCAATTTAACAGGCAACCACAATAACAAATAAAAAAATATGCTGCAAATGTAAAAACAATAACAATAATTAAAGCAGCAAATATAATCAAACCACACAAAATCAACACAAGTAATTTTGGTGACGAAGTGGAAAACTCTTCCGAGTAAAAAACCACTCCGGGTATAGGCTACCACCGAATCCACTATATAGAGAAAAGCTTACAGCGATGGTCAAGACCTATGGTGGCAACTCCACCGACTCAAGTACCTCAATACTGCAAGAACTCAAGGCAACTCCTCAAGCCCGCGACCCACGGTTTTCTTCAGAACCTCTGAAGTCTCTGAGTAGATTATATCACCAATGACGCCGGAACTCCGACTACCAAACTTCCTCCTAAAGAACTCTAAAGGATTAGGGAATTTGGGTTAAGTTGTGTTGAGGGTTTAACAAATAAACATTCACACCATCAATGAAGAAGACAAGGAGATAAGAAGTCTTCAATGGTGGAATCAAAGAGAGTTGAAAGCTTTGAGAGGTTTTGGCTCAATAAATAATTGCTTCAACTAATAAGAATGGCGGCTAAGGGTTATATTTATAGGTAGGGTGAAAACCTAGGGTTTTGCAGGCCAAAAACGCGTTCAGATCGCAGTCGCGTTCGAACGCTTACTAGAACGCTACACGAACGCGCCATTTCTGTGAAGACTCGTTCGAACGTCAATCGAACGCACAACGAACGTGAACTCTCTGGAATGATCTCGTTCGAACCCAACAAGAACGGACTCGAACATTTGCTCTCTGGAATTCCCGTTCGAACCCAAAAAAGAACGTGCCACTAACTCCACACGTTCGAACCCAATTACGAACGCAGCACCAACGCCACTCGTTCGAACACTGCAACGAACGCACCACGAACGCATGTCTGATGCACAGCAGCCAAAACCCAGTCCAATTGTACAAAGATCTTCACGACATATTACAACTCAATTGAACTTATTTTGTCACGGACACATGCCAATAAAAATGGAACTCACAATCTCCCCCTTTGGCATTCCGTGACAAAATACTACCTAATACAAAGACTACGGTAATAGACCCAAAAAGCAAATAGTCAACTGTCAACCATCAAAACAGTGACTTATTACAAATGGACTCGATCTAACACCTAACAAAGTAGTCTTGAAAGTAATGCCACCGCCCAGCAACATACCTGTTTACCTGAAACATCCACAAACAACAGTATACCGTGAAAAGCATTGGGATAATCAAGAAAAACATAAAACATAAAAAATCTCATGCATGTACAAGTAGAAATCCCTCTCACCCTTAATCTTAACTCCCCTTAAAACGGAGATATCCAGATATCGAAAGGATATTCTACGGCTCTCTCCCATATATTAAGGCACTCCCCCTTAATATATACTCTCCCCCTTTGTCTTGTCACGAAATAACGAAGACAAAGGGAAAGAAACAGGATAAAATAAACAGGAGAACAGGAGACAACACATGCAAGAGCATAAACAAACAGGAATTACTCCCCCTCACTAACAGGCACATATAGTTAGCAAAAATAACACACGGGAAGCAAATCCAAAACTCAGAAAGGTGCACAAGAAAGAAAAAAAAATTGGTATGCAATAACATGAAGCACACACAAGCACATACTGAGATAAATAAAAATCCTGTCAAAAACTGACTGAAACAGCATTTCAAGCTGATACAATGATACCCAGTCAGTATTCAGCTGTTTATGACATGAAACAATATGCATCATTTTAAAAGTGGCTAAATACAACACTTATGCATATGACATAAACACCAAAGCATATAAAGCACTTGCGTGGAAAATAAAGTGCATAACGAATCAAGGCTTAAGACCTTATTTTATGAGCTGGACACAGCCAAAGAAATCCATCTCTAAACAAACCAAGTCCACAAAATGAGTGTTCAAACCCAGCACCACTAGGACCTGAAAATAAGCAACATGGTTGCATGCTATATAATTTACCCCAGAAATATCATGAGCTCATTTTTAACAACTCTTTCGAGTGAATGGTTTTTGCCCTTATCTTTTGAAATATGGCCATTTTGGCTCTTTTGCACTTGAGTCTCATTTTTCTTTTTAAATATATTTCTTTTTACTTTTACAAGGGGATAGCAAGGTCATCTAGTCAAAGGTCACACTATTAAGCAAACAAAGCATGGAAGAGATTAGATTGCCATTCCAAAAACTCATACATGCGACCAAGCCTTGACAAACTAAAAATGTGTATGTGAAAGTGCAAGCACATGATATACCAAAGGTTTTTATCACACACACTCATGTATATAGAGCATCAAGAAAAATAACAGCATATCATACATGCATAATCATATATCCTACATACCAGGATCACATGCACATGCTATTCATGCTCTAACAAGCCATAAAAAAAATTTTGGTCTTTTCAAAATATATAATTTTTTTTTTTGATTTTTTCAGAGTTTTAAAGCACAAAAAAAAAAAAGACACAAAACAGCTTGCAAAACATCCAATGATACGTGGAGTTGTATCCCCGAGTGCAGATCATACTACCGTCCATTCGGAATCGGCTATGAAATTTATGTCCGGGTTTCCATCCTATATACCAAGGGACATATAACAAGAAACAAGACACACACACCCATATGCTGTGAAAATAAAATAAACGTGCAAAAACATAAAACACACGCACACACATGCAATGAGAAGATAAAAGTGCATCATTTAGCAGAGTTACACCGAAGTGCACTCTCATAATGTCCATCAGGACATGCAGAGGAAGATGGGAATTATCTTGCTTCCTCACCCAAACTTTCTAGGAACCTCTTCCACACTAGAGTTCCCAGACAACAAAGAAAGTTTCTCATTAAGAAATAGTGCTTGTTTGGTTAGTGCAGAAACTTGAGAAGCTAGATTTGAAGAGTCAAATCTAGGTGACACCTTCTTAGGCCTCTTCTTTTGCTTGTGAAGCATGAAGCACTTAGGCCTAATGTGTCCCGCCTTGCCACAATGATGGCACACAGGCACAAACCTCGGATGAGAGCGAGGTTTACCCACAACACCTCTAAATCGAGGTTGGGTCACAGGACGAGGAATAAATGGAGGAATAACATGACTACACTCAACATGTTTCTTGCCGAAGTCATGTTTAGCTGCTACAGGCACAGCTTTGGAAGTAGAAGCCTTCTCACAGTTAGGCTCAGAAATAATTCCTAACATATGGTCCACATTTTATTCTCACTAGAAAATACAGACAATTGGGTTCTAGTATCTTCAAGTTCAGTTTCTAATATTGGACCCTATTAATTAGACCTCTATTTCTCTCCTCCAGGTCATCTACCATCAAAAGGCTTTGCTCAAATTTGACTTGAGCTTCAGTTCTTTTTTATCTAGCTTACTACAGCTTTCAGCCTTTTATTGACCTCTATTAGTCTTCTAATAGCTAAACTCTCATTAAACAGTTCAACATATGCTACCTGAAGACTTTCCTCATCTACAGACTCATCAAGAGAGACTTCTGAATCAGCATCATTAGCCACAATCTCTCTCTCACCAGTCACACTAGCAGTAAAGGCAATAAAATTTTTCTTGCCTTTAGGAGACTCATCAGAAGAATAACCACCTTCTGAATCACTAAGAGATGCTGCCATGGCTTTCTTGCCTTTAGCCCTAAGGTATGTAGGGCACTCTGGTCGAATATGCCCATAGCCTTCACACTCATGGCATTGGACATCACGGGATCTACTATCCCTATCCTCTCTAGACTCACTCCTGATATGCCTATTCTCTTTAGGCCTATCCTCCCTATCCCTATTACTGCTATGGCCACTCTTCTTAAGTTTAAGAAATTTCTTAAACTTCTTTGCAAACAAGGCCAAGTCACGATCCGTGATGGTATCACCATCACCAGACGTATCATGCACAACTTCCTTAGCGATTTTCATCGCAAACGTTTTTGACTCTCTAAAACCAGGAAGCTTTTTCTCATAAACCTGCAGCTTTCCTACGAGTTCATCTAAATTAAGCTGATCGAGGTCATTGCTTTCCTCGATGGCGGTGATTTTGGGTAGGAACTTATCAGGTAGGGATCTCAGGATTTTCCTAACTATCCTATTCGTAGGTATAGTCTCACCTAGGTTAAAACTAGAGTTAACGATATCGTTAATCTCAGCATAAAATTCATCAAAGGTCTCATCATCTTTCATTTTGGCGACCTCAAACCTAGTGGCTAAATCCTGGAGTCTATTTTTTAACAGACAATGTGCCCTCGTGCACAGTCTGCAGGATGTCCCAAGCATCCTTGGCTATCTCACACATTGAGATTCTCCTAAACTCAGCAGAACAGACAGCACCATGTATGGCATTAACAGCTTTGCTGTTCCTATTGCTAGCATCAAATTCGTCCTTGGTCCAGGTCAATTTGTCTTTAGGGGAAGTGACCCCATCAACAGTAGTAACAACAGGAGGTTTCCACCCGTATTCAACAGACATCCAGACCCTCTCATCTAAGGACTTAAGGAAAGCTCTCATGCGAACCTTCCAATGCAAATATTCCGTGCCATCAAAAAATGGCGGGCAATTTAAGGGTTGACTACGCTCCATAGCTAATGGGTCAAGGATCGAGTTCAGGCTCTGATACAATTGAAAATCCGGGGTTATCCTAGTTCTGACCCTATGCGGAATTACAGACAATAAGCAGGACAAGTCCTGTTACTGCTACTATGGAATTGCAACAGGCAATTTAACAGGCAACCACAATAACAAATAAATAAAATATGCTGCAAATGTAAAAACAATAACAATAATTAAAGCAGCAAATATAATCAAACCACACAAAATCAACACAAGTAATTTTGGTGACGAAGTGGAAAACTCTTCCGAGTAAAAAACCACTCCGGGTATAGGCTACCACCCGAATCCACTATATAGAGAAAAGCTTACAGCGATGGTCAAGACCTATGGTGGCAACTCCACCGACTCAAGTACCTCAATACTGCAAGAACTCAAGGCAACTCCTCAAGCCCGCGACCCACGATTTTCTTCAGAACCTCTGAAGTCTCTGAGTAGATTATATCACCAATGAACGCCGGAACTCCGACTACCAAACTTCCTCCTAAAGAACTCTAAAGGATTAGGGAATTTGGGTTAAGTTGTGTTGAGGGTTTAACAAATAAACATTCACACCATCATGAAGAAGACAAGGAGATAAGAGTCTTCAATGGTGGAATCAAAGAGAGTTGAAAGCTTGAGAGGTTTTGGCTCAATAAATAATGCTTCAACTAATGAGAATGGCGGCTAAGGGTTATATTTATAGGTAGGGTGAAAACCTAGGGTTTTGCAGGCCAAAACGCGTTCAGATCGCAGTCGCGTTCGAACGCTTACTAGAACGCTACACGAACGCGCCCTTTCTGTGAAGACTCGTTCGAACGTCAATCGAACGCACAACGAACGTGAACTCTCTGGAATGATCTCGTTCGAACCCAACAAGAACGAGACTCGAACATTTGCTCTCTGGAATTCCCGTTCGAACCCAAAAAAGAACGTGCCACTAACTCCACACGTTCGAACCCAATTACGAACGCAGCACCAACGCCACTCGTTCGAACACTGCAACGAACGCACCACGAACGCATGTCTGATGCACAGCAGCCAAAACCCAGTCCAATTGCACAAAGATCTTCACGACATATTACAACTCAATTGAACTTATTTTGTCACGGACACATGCCAATAAAAATGGAACTCACATAATTAATATTCCTGTAATAGAAGACTTTCATATATAAATTAAAGACTTGAATTCGAATTAATTATCAATTGTTATATATAAACGTGACAGAAAATTATAATAAACCGAACACAAAGAAGACACATCACATGATCCAAATTCACAATTAAACAACATTTTTTTTTTTTGTCATGAGGCGATTGGCTTTTTCAAGGTTTTACTCGTTAAAGCATGGGCTGTTGAAATTGAATTTTGAAAGTCAGCCCAGCACCCAGCATTGGAATTAGGAATAGGAAACCTCAGGCAAGAATCATGTAAATGAAAATGAAAATTAAAATTAGGGCACAAAATTTGAAACCCTATTCAAAAATCAACATTTTCATTTTAATCACACACCAACTTGTATAAATAGCTAGGCTGGCTAGCTAGCTACTGAAATCTCCAACCAAATAAAATCATTGACAAATAAAAACTTTGCAAGAGATATATTATTAATTGTTACTGGCTATCTAGCTGGGGGGCTAAATGGCAACAATTCAAGCGTCAAGCATCATGTTTGCAGCTGGCTTGCCTTCATTTTATAGAAGGAGCGTAAGATTTAGTGCTACAATGAATGCACCAAAAATTCGGATGAACTATATTTCTCTTCCGAAACTTTCAAAGAAAGTTTTGGTTGAGGATTTGGAGTTGAAAAATATTGAAACCCAAATGGAGAAACATGATCCTGATGATCAACAAGTAGTGATCATTGCAAAGTTTTATTCAATAATGGAAGCTGTAGCGGATAGAGTGGAGATGCATAAGAGTGTTGGAGAGCAAAGAGATAATTGGAATCAACTCTTTTTGAGTTCCATTAATGGACTCACTCTCACTGCAGCTCTCATCACAGGCTTAGCAGCAGGCACACGTGTAAATGGATCAGAAGCTTCTCTTTTGGCAATGAAACTATCTTCTACAATTCTTTATGCAGCAGTCACTGCGATGATGGCGTTGGTAAACAAGATTCAGCCATCACAACTGGCTGAAGAACAAAGAAATGCTGCAAGATTGTTCAAGTTGTTGCATGGGGAGCTTCAAACAGTACTAGCTCTTACAAACCCTAGTATTGATGATGTGAATGAAGCAATGGAGAAAGTTTTGGCTCTTGATAGAGCATATCCACTTCCATTACTAGGCACCATGCTTGAAAAATTCCCATGTAGGGTTGAACCAGCAATGTGGTGGCCTCAAAAAAGGCGAAAAAACCGACTTGTGGGTAAGATAAATGGGGATCATAACAATGGGTGGGATGTAAAGTTGGAAGAGGAAATGAGAAGAATTGTTGAGGTCATGAAGGAGAGGGATCTGGATGATTACTTAAGGTTAGGTAACATAGCTTTGAAGCTTAACAAAACATTGGCTGTTTTGGGTCCTTTGTTGACTGGCCTTGGGGCTATTGCTTCTGCTTTTGTAAGCACAAGTGGCTCATCATGGGCTGTGATTGTAGGAGTTGTTGCTGGAGCTTTGGCTACTATTGTGAACATATTTGAGCATGGTAGCCAAGTGGGGATGGTGTTTGAGATGTATAGAGGCAATGCAGGTTTCTTTAAGCTTATGGAAGAAACTATAGAGTCTAATGTCAATGAGAGTGATATTGAGAGGAGAGAAAATGGAGAGGTGTTTGAAATGAAGGTGGCTATGTGCTTGGGAAGAAGTTTATCAGAGCTTAGGAATCTTGCAGCATCATCATCTTCTTCTTCTTCTGACAATAATGGGGAGGAAGCTCATAAAGAGTTTGCCAGCAAGCTCTTTTGATCCTTGTGATATGTATAATGTAATTGTCCACAATGAAACGAAATTTGTTCATCACCATTACATAATGTACAAATTCATCTTGACTTAGATGTTAATGAGACGAATTTAGATTAAGCCTGTCTTAAACATTTCATAAATTTTCGTGTATTTTAATACTAATACACGATTAAGATTGGGTTAAATTTAAATTTTTATTTAATAATTATCAATTATAATTTATAAGAATTTGTACAAAACTTAACTCATCACCTAATTTAATTCCTAATCAGATATAATATTGTTAATTAATCTCGATAAACCCAATATATATTTGACATCAATTCTTCAAGAATGATCAAATATTCCATTACTAGAAATAATTTTTCTATATATGCGTATATATGGACACGAAATTTAACTGATCTTGTGATAATTGTGTGGGTTCATCATGACACACTCACTATCTTAATTTATTTTACTCAAACTCAGGAATATGTTTTAATATTATTGACACCGATTGCATGAGTTGTCTTTCTGATAAAAAATAAAAAGAATTAACAGCATAAAATAATATTGTATATCATGTATAGGAAGAGGAAAATTTGAAATTGAAAAAGAAGGAATAAATAATATATTAGATGGTGGGTTTTCACCCTAAGAGAAGTTCAAATACTGGATAGGATGTGTATTCTACTTGGCCAAAAATGAATAATAGGGGCCTAAGGGCTTGGAGAAACAGACGAAATTTGACAGAAGGATCCGACCCCAATACACGAAGGAGTTCATGTGAAAGCTAAATGAGTTGATGATGGAGCAAGTTGGCACACCAATCCGATCTAGAGAAGAAGTGATGGATTTGGGTTTATCTGATGATTTGCGATAACCGACCCAAGAGGTCTATGCTAACAACCCGACCTAGTTGAAGAGATCAGAGGAGCTTTGACAAGTATCATCTGCCTCGACATGCCGACCCGAGGAACAAATATGGGATTACAGTCCAACCTGTTTTGAAGCCATATGACGTATGCCCTACTTGGAAGTTAAGACCTCCAGAAGGCTGATGTGACAGATGTTGGTCAACAGTTCTCCTTGGGAAGGGACCCGGCCAGACGTAACAGTATCGAAGCAGTTGAGTTGCAGGTTGTCACACTAATAAAGCGCGTAGCAGTGGCCAAAAGGTTGGAATGATGGGTTTTTGCTGACAAAAGTGGTTGAGTTAAGTGTGAGTACGACTGTTTGCTGAGTGGTTGAGGAAAAGAAGCATGATGCAATGATGACAAAGTGACATGAGCTAACATCATGGGTGGTGGGATTGTCAATTTGGAAGCCTATACAAATGAGTTGAAGTTTCAGATTCATGGGGTTAACAAATCTCGTATCCCACAACTTAAAAAGAGCTAAGAGCCAATAGTCTAGTGATAGATAGAGAAAATATGTCAACACCCGACCATTTGAGAGAATTGTAACGGACTTGTTGTAAAATCCGAGGTGTTCGATATTGTATCTTGTATTCATCCCCCACTTGTAACTGAGGTCGGTCTTGAACCCGAGCAGGTAATAAAATACCATTTCTCTCTCGTGGACGTAGGTTGAAGTTATTCTACTCAGAACCACGTAAATTCCGTGCATTTCTTGTCTGCTTGCTAAATTTGTTTTTAGTTACTCACTAACTAAATAAATTCACTGCTGAGAGAGGTCTGTTCGAGAGATTAATTTCTCATATTTCCCTTGAAACGAAAAACAGCTGTGAACATAACATATCTCAACACTTTATAATAATTAAGATTCTGCAACTGAAATGACAAGGCATTTGTTCTTGAGTCGTCGTGTGAAAAATGACAAGAGAGACATGTTATATATGCATGCTTATTTAGACCACCAAGACATCATCTTTGAACTTGGAACTCTATACATATATAGTGATGTCCTGCAATTCCAAAACATGAGCATTATTATTGATCCGTCGGACAGTGCTTCTTCTTGGCGAGTTTCCCATGTACTTCAGGAAAACAGTTGTCCCATTTATAAGTCATGACTAGATTACCAACCTTAAACACTTTCCTCCCTTCAAATTACTATGAACATTAGAATGAACCTGTTGCACTTTTTCTACCAATTTCTCAGCAACCTGAACCAGTTAAAGAGTGAAGCTCCACAATATCTACAGGATGTTGTGGGGATTAAGAATAAACAATATCAGAATGGGCCTTACCAATTTACCATTCTATTATAATAAATCTGTTAAGGAATGTTAAGGAATATGGAATCAATATCCAAAATAGAATTCCTAATACAATTAGGATTCATGGTTCTATTATATTTCCCTATTATATAGGGATTTCCTATATTCATTATTATTATTCATTACTATAAGATTCATTTTCTATTTCGGTTTTCTATGTAGCCTATATAAAGACTCATACCATTGTAAATTCATACAGAGTGAATTCAAGACTTTCTTTCATTATCTAACATGGTATCAGATCTCGGGTTCTGACTTTTCTAGTTTCACTCTCTCTGATTCTCATCGGCGCGTGGGGGATCACAACTACCATAATTGCGTGACCCTCACGCGCCCCCCGTTGCCAACCACCACATTGCTTTTCCCATGCGCCACCCCTTCATAAGTGTGCTCTGAGCCTTCTCCTTTCAGGTTTCAACTCTCTTTAAGATTTTGCTTTCGCTCTCTTTTCGGCTTCGGCTTTATTTTGAGATTTCGCTCCCTCTTGGGCTTCGGCTCTCTTTCAGGATTTCGCTCCATTTTTCGGCTTCGGCTTTATTTCGGGATTTCGCTCCCTCTTGGGCTTCAGCTCTCTTTCGGGATTTCGCTCCCTTTTTTCGGCTTCGGCTTTATTTCGGGATTTCGCTCCCTCTCTGGCTTCGGCACTCTCGGGCTTCGCTCTTTTTCGGGATTTCGCTCCCTTTTCGGCTTCGGCATCCTCTTGGGCTTCGGCTTCCCCTTCGGGCTTCGTAGGTTAAAGCTCTCAGGTTTCGACATCCTCTTGGGCTTCGGCTCCCCCTTCGGGTTTCGTAGGTTAAAGCTCATCCATTATCTCAAGGTTTCCGGCCTCCAAGTTTCAAGATTTTCAGTTTCAGAACCCCGCTCTCCGATTTCAAGATGCAACCTCAAGCTTACTCCTTCGTTACCAGCTTGAGTTTGAGGGGGGGGGGGGTGTTAAGCAATGTTAAGGAATATGGAATCAATATCCAAAATAGAATTCATAGTACTATTAGGATTCATGGTTCTATTATATTTTTCTATTAGATACAGATTTCCTATATTCATTATTATTATTCATTACTATAAGATTCTTTTTCTATTTTGGTTTTCTATGTAGCCTATATAAAGGCTCATACCATTGTAAATTCATACAGAGTGAATTCAAAACTTTCTTTCATTATCTAACAAAAACTCAACATGTGTCAGAATTGCATCCCACTGTAAAAGTTAGATTCATGAACTCAGTCTGACCATCTATTCGCGGATGAAAAATACTATTGTACTATAAATATGTCCTAAATTTCATCCAAAAAGTACATCAAAATGACTCAATAACTTGACATCACCAAACGCACATCCTCCCGAAAGAATAAATCTGCAACAAAGCAAGCATCAGCTGTGGTTTTGCAGGGAATGAAATAAGCCATCTTCAAAAACCCATCCACAACCACAAAAATAGAATCGTTGCCACATTGTTTATGTGGCAACTCCAGTATAAAATTGTAAAGGCCGAGATTCTACATAATAGTTTAATAATAAAAAAATTTGGTGACTAGAATGTGAAATTTTCTAAACTTAAGAGATTAATAAATTAAAAAGCGGGTTAGACTTGACTGGGCCTATCGGCTTTATATGAAATTTGGGTTAATTATAGAGGGTCATTAAGAAACTAAATTGGGTGCATTATGCGAATGAATCTAGGCTTAATATAAGTAAATCAAATTAAACGCACCTAGAGAAAAATCTAAAAATCTCTCAATTTTTCTTATTGTTTTCATTATTTAAGAAAACAAATAAAGCCATATTCTTCCCCTCATTTGGCCGAAATTAGAGGAAGGAGAAGAGTGAAATTTTGAAGCAAACTTGAGAAGAAAAAGAAGAAGAATGAAGGAACAAGTAGCAAGGAGGGTAGATTAGAAGAGTTTGTGGGGAAAGAACTTAGGTAAGCCATTTTAACCATTCTAATTTCAGAATTTTGATATTATGATTATTTATTTGTGTGGTGGATGGATAGTATAATAATAATAGATGGTTAGGGAGTGCTGAGTTTGGTGATAAACGTTTTAGAATTCGAGAATTTCCCTAAACCCAAATGAAAAATTAGTTTATATAGGGTGTGGTATTTTCCTTATAAAATGAGTTCTAGAGCTCAGATTAATAAATCGTAAAATTCTATAGAAACTAGACACAATGAAGAATAACATAATCAATAATACGATTTTTCCAAGTAAGCATGAATTCTTAACAAATTTAAAAAATTACTGCCCTATTGGTAGAGCTTCATCTAGAAAGCTTGAATTAGAGTTAATTCGTATCCTTGGATTTCACTTCAAATGATCTTGATATTAGTGGTATTACTTTCCTATAGGCATGAATTGATGCGTTGGAGTGTTTATTATGTCTTAGTTAAATGGAAACTTAATGACAACTCAAACCCGAAAATAGTCATTCCCTATGCAGTACGGACAGATTCGATTATAACTTGAGTTATAGATCACCTCCGTTTAACAAACCGTAAAATTCTACGTAAACTAGATATAACCAAGTATAACATATTAAAACTTCATAATTTCTCTTGCATGTATGAAGTTCCAGTAAATTTTACAAGTTCACAGCCGTATTGTATGCCTGGAAGATTAGGGTAATTGAGCTAAGTGGAAACAGTTTTCGTAATTAATTATGCAGGGCATACTATAAGAAAATAGAATATTACCAATTAAATATTCGATCGGTAAATGATAGATTGGTCGGCATAATATATTACGATCGAACTATTATGTCGGTATTTGGCACATTGGTAAACGAATACCGAGTGAAATATATTCGATCAGTGATATTACCAACAAATTACCGACTTAATATTTCTGTTGGTGTTATTACTATTCGATTACCGACTGTATATTACAAAAAAATCAGTTATTATATAGATAAATTTCGATCGGTAATAACTCATCATTTTACCAACCGACATTATTAGGTCGGTAAATGTATATATTACCAACCGTTATTTTGGTCGCTCAGAGCTTAGAACTACTGACGGAAACTAATTTTGTTGGTAAATGTTACAGACTGTAATATAATTACCGATCGAATATTCAGTCAGTAAATAAGTCCACCGACCTATTATTCGGTTAGTAATTATTATTATTATTATTTTTTTCAATTAAATTATATTATTATTTTCAATTAAAATTTAATATTATAAATTATAAATAAATAATTAATAAAAAATTTATGTAATATAATATAAAATTACATTTGTAACACTCCGGTAATTCCGATGACTACTAAGTTATGGATGGTATGTACATGATATAAATCATGTTCAAACATGCACGTGTTTGAGGAATTACTTCGGTAAATCCCTTGCAGATCCGATCTGGAAATCATTTCTAATATCATTCCGAATAGCCCTTAGTAATCAGACCGTAACATTTTCATACGATTTCTAATTTTTATGAGCTTTATATTTTCAAAAATATAAGATTAAGATCTACAACTTCCGCGTTGAATATTTTTCCAAATTCGAATTGGAAATAGGTCAAAAGTCGAGATCAATGCAGTTGCTACAGTAGATTTCGAGAATAACCTAAAATGGGGTGATATGGCTCAACCTTGACCGCCTATATATAAATGACACTATTCCCTCATTTTCTCAAAAGGCCAAAAACGTGAGTTAGGGCAAGGGAAAGGTTCTCCAAATTTTCTTCATTTCTCATGGCAAAATTTGATGGAAGGATGATGATTCTCAAGTTCCAAGCACACAAAGTAAGCTTCTAACTCCATTTTCTTTATTTATTTTTCAATTTTGGGCAAGGAAACCAAAGCCCCAATTTCGTGTAATGCATGCCCTAGGATTTGAAATTGTTTAATTGACATTAAAGGTGTTATTAACATACATATTTAAGCAATTCATGATATCATTGAGCATGGATTGAGCTTCTTTTTGTAAATGTCCAATTTTGTCCCAATGATAGGGGTTGACCGAAATTGTTATGATCTTAGGGGGAGAATGTTTTTGTTGTTTTGATGAAAATTAATGATGAAATATGCTTGGAATGATGTTTGATATGAGTTTGTTTTGGTTTAAATTGAAAATCTAAAATTTCATATTAAATTAGGAAATTAAGCATGTTTTATAGGTTATGAAGAGTGATTATAATATTTCAAATTCTGTTGGGGGTCATTGAATTGGAAGAATTAAATGAGAAGGTGAAATAAGAAAGTTAAGTAACAGTGTTAGGTTAGGATGCTTTTCGGATATGCTGTAAAGATTTACTTGTAAGTCACGTTTATGATGTCCGATTGATGAAGCGTAAATTTCTGGACAACCTAGGCATATAAGGTAGTCACATATCCAAAATTTAGAATTTTTGGACTTAAGATGAGACCGAAAATTTTTTTTGAAATCAGGCTATCTGCAGCCCATGTGCCCAATATTTCCAGTTGTATAACCCCTGAACTTCAGTCCATAACTTGAGTTATAGGAATCGAAATCACGATTTATGAAAGCCAACATAAAATAGACACATAAGAGAGTATTCTATTAAAATTTTATCCCCAAATTCAACCCCGATTAAGCACACCAAATTTTCAAAATCAGTGTTGGTGCACTGAAATTTTCTGGAAAGAGGGCAAAATATGAAGTTTTGTGAAGTAGCTTGTGAGATCCTTGAACGAGCGTAGTAAAAATTACTAGACCACCATAAAATATTAGCAACAAAGCGATGATGAGTTATCATGAATAAAGAATAAATTTTATTAAGTAGGGATATAATTCACAACCTTGGTACTAACGAATTTTGCTAAGTCTAGATTATCACCAGGAGATGCGGTTCCGCCACCATCGCAAGGCGTCATCAGCAAGTTCCGAATTTGTGAGTGTATGCTTTATTTTATATTTTCTTGACTTATGCTTCAAATTTCTTTTCCAGTTTTGAGGTTTTAAATTGATAAAGAATATGCATGATGTTTATATGTTTCCGTCTGATGAGTGATAATTATATCACTATTTCCCACTCATTTAACCTAATATTTTGTAAAATTTATCGGGTTTTGTGAACGTTTTGATGTTTTTTGTGTTGTTTTGAAGATACATAAAGTTTGGGAAGCATTGGAAGCAAATCAGGGCCAAAATAGTGGAAAAATGATACAAAGGGAAAAATGGTAATTTCGGGCATCGCGACACGCAAGCCTTCTGTGTCGGGACTGCTAACGTGCACCGAGTTCTGCTAAAATATGCCGGTTCACATGTCAAAATCTGAGGAGTTTTCTAAAATACGCAGTTGCTAAAATGCGCCGCTAAAATGCACCGGATGCTAACGTACGCCTGCCACGTGTCATCGTCAGAGCAGATCTGCTAACATACGCCGTGCCACATGTCATCATCACATACTGCCGACAATACGCATGCAACGTATCATCATCTAATTGGACCGTATCAACCGCGTGACACGTGTCAGCCACGTGTCATCTACGTGTCTGACATGTGTCAGCCACATCAGCCACATGCCGAGTCATCCATCCACGTGTCAGCCACGTCATCACCAGCCAATCATCTTCTGCCATGTGTCAACACCTCATTGGATCGAACAAACCGCGTGCCATGTGTCAGAATTCTATTTGGCCGACAGATTTCGTGTGCCACATCAGCAGTCAATAGTCAAAGCCGAGTCTTCTTCGTGTACCAGCTCAGCGTCGCGACGCGTTAAGGCAAATTTTGCCTATAAATTTTGCCCAAATCCATTTCATTTGCTTCGTGCTTTTCTTAAGGTTTTTATAGACTTTTAAGGATTGCATCTATTTTGAAAATTATTTTTAATATTTAAATTATGTATTTTTATTTTTAATTTTAATTTCAATATTTTATTTTTATTTTCATTTATGTTTTGTAGTTAAATTTCCGCTGGGATAAAGGTGAAACATTTAATATGATTAACTAGGTCAATCTCACTTAATTATAATATATAAATTATAATTTAATCGGATTAATTAATGGTAGACTTTATTACCGCCTATATGGTTAGTTTAAATATAAATTACTTTACCGCCTATATGGCTGGTCTTTATGTGACAGATAATTACCGCCTATATGGCTGGTGTAGTTGGACTAAAATACAAAAACTTGACCGGTGCTTACACACGCGTATAACGCAAGCGCACATATCGTTCAAGTAGTATAAAAAATATCGATCACACGAGGACTTAATACCTAAGCTATTAATTTTATGAGGTCAAATGATTACTAATATCTAATAGGTTGATTGATTGATTTGAAATGGTGAAGATTTTAAATTTAAAAACAAGTAAATAAAATTGCACGAAGGTAGGTTTAAGAAAATTCAATATTAAAAACTATCTAGGGTTGTGAATCTTTCTAATATCTTTTAAAAGATGAAGTGATTATTTCATGTTTGTGTAATAAATCGGTTTACTAACCTGGAACACTAAATTATGCGAAAGCCTCTGTCGATGGTCAGACGCAAATACCCAGTTTAACCCAATTGAACCATATGTCTATGTCAACCAAATTATCTGGATTCATTAAGTTTAAGTTCCAATTATGGCTACCCCGCCCGACATGTATATGTCTATCCTGTAAGGAAATCTATTAAAGGGTTATCTATCCTCAAGGAAGATTGTGGGCTATTAAGTCTAAGGCTGAAACCTAAAATTCATTTGTCAAGTTTATTTTACATTTACCAGATCAATCTTATTAGTGGCTAATTAACAAGACGCATTAAGCTTAAGACTTAATAAGTAAACCTTTAAATTACCCAAACTATAAAATAACCCCTTATAAACCGGTGATATTGGATTTCATCACAACCCTAGATAACTGGCTTAGTTACGACACATATTTACGGGTAGTAAAAAAACTTAAATAAAATAAAAGACATAAAGTAAAAAGGCTGAAAAGTAATTGCGGTAAAGTAAAAGCTGAAAAGTAAATTGCAATAAAATAAAATGCTAAGGTAAAAGAATCAACTTTTACTATTTACTATTTAGATTTCTCCCTTAATATAATATATTAACTTGTGATTATTTTACCAACCAGCCATATAGATGGTAACCTGATTAAGTCAAATTAAGTCCAACCAGCCATAAAGGCGGAACCAAAATAAACCTGCCATATAGGCGGTAAGAAAATTTAATTACCAACCGACCAATCTGGCGGTATCCTTGATTAGTCAGGTTTAAACCAGATTAAAATGAATTACCAACCGACCAATCTGGCGGTATCCTTTTTAAGTCAAATTTTAAATAGTGAATATATTATATTTAAGGGAGATTAATCTAAATAGTAATAGTAAAAGAATTACATTTCACCCTACCAGGGGGTAGTTACCTCATCATGGTTGAATAGTAAAAACTGTAAAAGTAAAAAAGTAAATTATTATTATTACAGAACGTAATTAAAATTTAATTACAAAACTGAAATTAAAAGAAACTAGATAGAAAACTCCATATTTACATCAGATAAATTAGAGAGGAAGGTACATCTGAAATCAGAAAACTGAGCTGAATTTATAGACCCTAGTAGGCTTCCCGTGTCATGACTCGCGCTTCGCGTCGCGACGCGTCACGTGTTAGATTGTGATTGGTTTCTTCAGATTCTTATGTGCCACGTGGCATTTCGGATAAATGACTCAATAATTGTGCTGACGTGGCAGTGACGTGGCGACACATGGCAAAAGTGATTGTCGGCACCGTAGGATTGCGACATGTGGTACGCTCTGATTGGTTGATGATGACGTGACATTTTGACTCGGTCAACTTGTGATGTGGATGATGATGTGGCAGACACGTGGAGTGACACGTGGCGACACATGGTGATGGAGATTGTCGGCACCTTAGGATGATGACACGTGGCATGGCGCACGTTAGCAGATCGGTTGTGATGGTGACACGTGGCACGACGCACGTTAGCAAAGTCAAACTTCTCAGATTCTGACTTGTGCACCCAGCGCACGTTAGTATTGTTCGGCGCACGTTAGGCGTCACGACGCCAAAGGCTTTCGCGTCGCGACGAGCAAAATGATCATTTTGCCCTTTTCGTCATTTTTCACTGTTTTGGCCTCAAATCACCTCCAGAATGTCCTGAAACTTTATTTATCTACAAAATAACACAAAACACATCAAAATATTCACAAAACTTAAGAAACTATACAAAATATTATGTTAAATGAGTGAGAAATAGTGATATAATTACCACTCATCAATGGATTACCGCCTATATGGCTGGTTTTAAATGTTTAAAATTATTAACTCCTTTGGGTACCAGTGTGGATTTGGTAAGTATTAAATGGTTAGTCAAATACTTTCTTTTTTGTATGTTATTATAAGTATCAATATTTAATTAAAAAGATTGTATTATTAAGAGCACAAGAGAATTCAATTTTTTAAAAACCCGTAAAAAATCCGTTGGGTACCAGTGTAGGTTTTTTAATTTATTTTATATGCGGGTGCGAGTTTGGTAATGAAAATTAAAACCCGCAGCGGATATGGTGCAGATTTGGTAATTTATTGACATTTGCGGGTGCGGGTTTGATAATGACAAATCCGCACCAAATCCTGCCCACTGCCATCGCTAACCGCGATTGAGTAGTCAAAGTTTTGTAATTGCCATCCTCTAGGAGAGGGGGAACTTGGTATTTATACTTTTATAGTTCCTAGAGAGCTGATTGATAAGTTAAGTTTAAGATCTGGCCAATCCCAGGTTGTTTGTTATGCAGTTGTAAACCACTGTCCATAAATCTTTACATCGAATAAAACCACTGGAATCGAGACTACCAATCAAAAAACTGAGTAGAAAACTGTGTTAAGAACAATTAACGGGGCTGATTGAAGCAAAAGAAGCAATGAAATCCAAGGAGCAAACAAAGTAGTTTACTCCAACATGGTGCAAGAACTCGGCCTTCACCAAGTGAAAGTGAAAAAAACATCTCAGGATATAGAGAAGAGAGAGTGAAGCTTGTGTTAAAAGCGCCAGCCACCACAGCAAGAGAAAAGCTGTAGAATGGAGTATGTGAAGTACAGGGCAGATATCTGGTGAGTCTCTTCTCGGCTCACTCAAAATCTTCCATAGCAAAGCTTGGGTACTGAGAGAAAGGCTTAATCTGAAATAGCCTGCGTGGAACCTAGTTAAGATTGATGATGAAGGCTGTGATATTGCTGCTGGCCTAGAAACATCAAGTGACTGGCTAACAAATTCTTGTTTAGAAGTGATAATGGAAGCATCACTTGCTACCTCAAATGGGGGATTATATTCCAAGTTTGCCATTAAGAGTAAGTTCATAAGATGCCTTGCATTTCATGTTCATTAGTGGCTGCACTTGTATTATACAAGGAGAGAAATGGGATGTGAGAAATTTTAAATTGTTTAGTTAACCTAGCACAAGATCATAAACCTAATTAATTGTTAGCTAAAGATTTGAAAGTCACTTTAATACAAGACATTTAGTTAGTTCAAAATCCTCAGTTAATGAAAATACGATTAAGATCCCATATCAGCGATAGTTCCAGAGCTTTTGATATAGGATAAAGTAAAATAACGTCAAAAGTTTCATGTAGCCGATTCTAACTAGTGAAAAAAGCTTTTGGTTGGTTTTCGTTATTAGCAATAGTTCCAGAATTTGATGGTTTCCAAGTTGAGTGTATTACCATGCAAAAAAAAAAATAAAAAAGGGAAAGTTCTTAAGAATAACCCTAAGCGTAAGCACAACTCTGACAACGAGCATGCACTTCCAGGACATGGCACAAAAAAGAATAATTTAAAGGGTGTGTTAGAAGATGAGTGGGAAAGAGGAAGATAAGAATTGGAGGAAATAAATGGTGATAGCAAAGAAAAATGGAAGAGATAAAGCAAATAGTATTAGCCTATATATGTTGGTTTGGCTGACAAGAAAGGTTTCATTTCTTTCTGCTTTTCCTAATTTGGATGTTAAACTTCATCCTTCATGCTTCATGCTTAGGTTAATGTGGAATCCACTTCATCCTTCATGCTTCATGCTCGTTCCCTCCTTTTAAATTCTTAGTTTAGTTTCAGCCAACATGAGAAAACATTGATGCCTCTTATTTTTTGAAACGTATAACTGATCTCGCCTGCTGTGAAAAGCCCATTTACTGCAATTGTGAGAAGAAATAAAGAATCTAAGAAGCATCATGCATGTTAATCTCAAATGCCATTTAACTCTATAATTTAATATGATTCATTATAATCACTTGTGCTTAAGTAGGATCTATTTTAACTACACCTATAATGAGATGTTCAAACTCCACCTAGAGCTTAATTTGTCCCAAACCCGAACAAAGGAGAAGGATTGTGTTAGAACTTGATAACTAATGTAAACTTGTCGAATTTTTATAATTTGGAACCTAAACAAAATAGTCCTAATGGATAGAGCATAATGGATAGAGTATAATGACATCAAATAATCTAGCGGACTTCACTGTTGGGGTTTTACGAGGTGGAAGCATGGTTGTGGCGAAATCGTAACTTTAAACCAGTCAAAATATTCTATCCGCGTTTGATCAGAAACACATAACTAAGTCATGACAATTCATAGACTAAGTTACAAAATAGAGAAAACTACCTTAAGTAATTTACAATTCATTAAACTACATATATCTAATGTATTAGTTTAATAAATCTTGTGGTCCAATGACGATCATTGGTTAAATGAAATTAAATCACATTCCTAAATACAATATTCATTAAATGGATAAAGATATGTGATGTGATCTCGTATCAAACCATCTTTTACCATATAGGATAAGTATCTAATGTTTATGTGATAAAATCTCATAAAGCAGTGTTCTAAATTAGTTACTTAACAGAATATTTATCTTAATATTTACCTCTACTTCAATAACACTACTAGTCGTTTTAAAATATGTAACGATTTTTTATAAAGAACAAGTAACTATCCAATAGTCGCGAGTTCTGATATCAAATATCAAATATCAAAGCAATCATTAAATAATATTTTAAATAACTAGATGTGAGATCTGGTATCCAATACATATAGTTGTCGTGTTGTGAGAATCGATATTCTCTACACACAACTATACACATCTTCATTCTTTAACTTTATAATTTACCTTCAACTATTCACAACAATTGCAAATAATTGATTCACAAATAGTGACGGACACGTGACCTCTAAAGGTCACTAAAGCCAAGAATTAACTAATTCTCGTCAATCCTTACCGCACAAGAAACTATTTTCTTTACATAATTATATCCTATAACAGATATTTGTTTAGATTACCTATCATAACATAGTAACTAAGTCACTAACCATCTTGATTTTTTAAGAAAATCGGAACAACAATTTCCGATGGTTTGGACTAATCTAATTATATCATAACCTACTCTTATCTAGAACCTATTCTAGAAAACTGCAATCATAAGAAGTGTCAGAACACATATATAAATTATGCATACAATGGATTAAAAATTTTATTCTACCTACACAATAGAATAAGGAAAACATAAGCGGCAGTTTACATAAAATTACACACAGCCTTAGTTATGATTTTTTAACCCAGCAGTGTCTCCCACTACTTTACGTAAAACCATAATCCCCAACGAAAAACAGGAATTCAATAATTAAATTGAATTTCATACTGAGAAATATATCCCGTGAATATATTTCTACTCACAACTTTGACACGTTTCTCGCCTATGTATGTTCACAAGTAGACAACTCATTTGTCAATCACATTCAATGTGACTCATTATTTTGGTCCTGACTGTTTCTCGTTGTGACAGCTTTGGCACGTTCACATGAGACGTATCAAGGATACACTTGTCAATAACAAACTCAAGCTACCGATGTAGTCCTGATAACTTTGGCACGTTCATGAATTCATTTTCACTTGAATTTTTCTAATATCAAATATACATCCGGTACAAATAAATTTCCATCGACTAGATCCTCATAGCTTTGGCACGTTCTCGGATATAGCCACAAAAATTTATTTATATATGTATTAACAAGACGAATCAAGAAACAAGTATTTCTAATACTAATCACTTTAATGCCTTATTTAATGGAGATTTTCCTAAATGGTCAAACAATCCATAATTAATCAAATTAAATTCACATGCATGTGCAAATAATAAAATTGGATTAAATATCACATATCAAGCATAAAACATGTAATGGATGTAGGGTCAGACTCGCTCTAATACCATTTTGTTGGGGTTTTAAGCGGAGGAAGCGTGGTTGGGGGTGAAATCGTAACCTTAAAATTTTTAAACTTACCGAATAAATTATTCAATATCCCATATGAATAATTCATTCATATTTCACCTTAACATTTCATTCGATATCAAATAACGATATAAATCATTTAGAAAATATCACGAAACGTTTACGAAAATATTTTTCTGTAAAATAACATAAAATGCGTTTACGACCGAACAACCAACCAATACCTTACGAACCTGCCCAGGTCAGCCCCAATAGTACTTGGGCAGTTTATGGGCTGCCCGAACAGTGGCCAATTCACTATTTAGGTAGTTGTTACCTGGTTAGCTAAAAAATTACCCAATAATGCCGTTTTTCACCGTTTTCGTGTATTTTCACTCCGAAATAATTTTTGGCAATTATTATAATGCCCAAAACACATTCAATATATTTAAACATCATATTGTTCATTACAAAAATTTTGAATTTTTCAGACCTGAAACAGAATATGAAATTAACATTTTTCATGCTTTAAATCCAATTTTCTCAACATTAATCATATTAATCTTAACACCAATCAAAGCCTCCACAAATGAAGAACTCAAGATTAATTTTAGGTATTATATAGGTGGTCATAACACTCAAGTATGACAACAAGTTATCTAATAACCAAAGTAAGCTTATATTACACTAATTAAACTTCCTAAATACACATGCATATATTCATTTTCAAAACATACAACCATCTCAACATATATTCAAGAGGGGGAAAAATAAATCTACATCATATGCAAATAGATAGAACAATAGAAACAATTTTCCAATTGAAGAAAGTAAGAAAAATACCTTAATTTTTAATTTTTCTTTAACAAAGCTCTGGCACTTTTATTTTTCTCTCAAACCTCTATTTTTCTATGTTCTTGGAAGCTTAGACTTACTAAGAAAAAATGAAACAAATCCATTTTATACTTAGTTCCTACTTGACCAGAAATTGGCTAACCAAAATAGTCAATTTTGGTTGCAAATTTAATTAAAGGAAGCCATAAATAATTTGGTGACTACTTGCTTTATCAAATTCAAATTGTAACTAATTACATCAAGCCATTTCCCTAGAAAATGATGAAATTAAATATTTTATTTTTTATTACTTAATTATTTAACAATTAAATAATTAAATAATATAAATATATATATATTTATAATAAATAACCAAATACATATATTAATGACAAGTATAAAAATATCATATTTAGAAATTAATTAATGTGTATTTAATAAAATCATGTATTAAATACAAATACACATTAATTAGGAAATGACGGAAATGTCCCTATGAATGTATTTTCGTATAATCGTTAAATGATTCGAATTAACTCATTTAATCCGATTAAATATTGTGAATAATCTGTATTATTAATAACGCGTTGATCAAGTGCTCAACGAAAATATTTCATATTGTGGGACTCTCTAAGTTTAGGTTTATCCGTCACGAAATCTGATTTCGTGTCCATAATTCACCCACTCGTAAATTATGACGACCACAGATAATCTCGCTAAACTATTCAAGTCGAGGTCATTGTATACATATAATCTCTCTGTCACAAGCTATCCATATTATATCAGGGATATAAATGAGAACATCGAAGCCCTTAGGTATAATATAGTCGACTTATAATTTTTAGATCTCTATCTAACACTTGAAACTCGCTTCTGTAGTGTATCATGCATGATTTTAACAGATCACAAACACGTACAAGATATCTATGCCCTATATGCAGGACTAACATATCTTATTTGATACTCGCAGGATATCATGAGCATGAGTCCACACACAACGAACAAGCGGAGGTCTGATCTAAATAGATCAGTGACGTGACTGCTATCAAAGTATGAAGGATAACTCATATATCCACAATGATATCTCAAGTCGAATGACCACTATGCTACTCGACTCGAGAAGATTCCTATTGACGTTAGTGTGCCATCAATTAGGAAATCTTCGGTGAGCCGTTAGTCGTTATCAAATAAATACCGACATATGTATACGAGTCTCCCGAGACTCATGATTCATTAGGATAAACCATCGAAACAAGTCCCAATATATGACATATACTGGTCTCGACGAATTTTACTAACCGACCCATGTTAGTAAATCTTGACCAGTAACTTTATTTGAGAATATACAACTTATAGTGACACTCCTCAATGTCAATACAAACTACGTTGTAACTGCGCACTACGTTGTAAATCATTGGGTCTTTGTCTAATATATACATACCACTAAATCAGATTTTGTTTCAATCTAATCGTTATTAGATCAAATACGTATATAAAAATAAGAGGTGTAACCATAAATAAGTAACATTATGGAAAAATGAATTGTTTGTATTCATAAATCGCACATAAATACGATCTAAATTGGCGCTCCAAGCACCAACCCTAATATTCACTAGTAAAAAAATACTTTTGTTTGTTTGATTTAATTCATTATAATCACTTGTACAAAATATGTCAAGATGGAATGTAAATTGTTGCATGAGATACCTCTTTGAAATGTAATTGTTACATGGGCATAATTCATTTCCAGAAAAAAGAAAAGAATATGAGATTAAACTTGGGAGAACATGGAAGTTAATAATGAATAATACTTGGTAAGTCAGAAATAACTTAATCATAGACCATTATTTGGGAATAAACTTAGAGCAAAGGCAACACAGCTTGCCATTCATTTGATCTTGGCGCAAAGACAAATCAGACAACTTTTGATAGGCACCAAGAAGTTAAAATCAAAGTTGAAAACATAGCTTGCTTTTCACGCGGGGTTAGTAGTTATTTTGATGTTATTGTTTTGATGAAGCAAAAGGCAAGTTAAGTAATAGTGGTGGACCTAAGATTTTAATTGACTGTGTGCATACTGAAATTATTTTTGAGATTATTTATATTGAACAAAAATAATCAGTGGTAATAATTTCAAGTAATTCTTTTTCCACCAAACATATATATAAGATAATCATTTAAAAAATTGATTATCCATCCGATTGTGCAAATCTATCTTCATAATATTAATTCGTGAAAAGTATGGTTCAACATTTACTATAGTTATAGGCAATACCAACGTTAACTTCAAAAGCTGATATACTAAAGGAAAATAGATATGCTTCTTTATTTGCACTAATAATAAGTAATATTTATTTATTTCCACTAGTTTAACTTACTTTTTTTTTAAACTTAATTTGTTTCTCCTTAGCAGGCCCGCCAGTGTTAAAAACTCATTCTGTGGTTGAAGTGTCTTGTTTTCACAGTTTTCAATTCTTGTTATGTCTCATTTGGGACCTAATTAATCACGATTCGTCAAGCGAAATCAATGTCTATAGAAATTATGAGAGTGTTTGGATTTTCTTCTTTATAAGGAAATAATATAATATAAGAAAATAGACTTATACTTTCATTATATTTTAACAAAAGAAAAAAAATAAGTGGCGGGGGTGCATATCTTTAACAAGAAAAAATAAATATTTTTGAGCGCATGGGGTGAAGGATGAGAATGGTTTGCTCTTTCAGCAATGAATTAAATTAATTTTAGAGGCATGGAAGTAGAGTCATTGCTCACTAGGGGCGCTCGTAGGGTTGGGTTGATCCGACCCGATTCATGCGGGTTTAAAAAAATAAAAAATTCAATCCGACCATATCCGAAATTTCGGGTTGGACAACGTTTTTGATACTAAAACTCGATCCGATCCGACTATATAATATTTTTATTATTTTTCTAAACAATTATTATTTTTTCTAAAAATTTTATTATTATTTTTAAAGTTTTTACTATTATTTCATTTGCTGTATTAAAACCTTATGGGCAATACTAAGGTACCCAAAGGTATCAAATACCTTTGGGTACAAAACACGCAATTTTTAATAATGAATATGCAACTTAAACCATTAAACATGTAAACTCTACCAATAAACATGCAACTAATTTCTTATTTTGAAATGTCTCATGTTTATTAACAAAATTTGCATGTTGCATGTTTATTGATGAAAGTTGCATGTTTGACCCCAAAGGTATCCAATATCCTTGGGTATTGTAGACAAGCCCAAACCTTATATATATGATAATTTTCGGGACATAAAATAACTAATATTTATATTTCAAAATAATTAATTCACCAAAAAAAACTATTTTTTTGGCCGATTCGACGACCCGACCCACCCCGCACCTGATCGGGTTTCACCTCTACGTGACCTGACCCGCGACCCGATCTCTACGTGACCCGATCCGATCAGATCTTACAAAATTTTAAAAAAACCTGATTCGACCCGTGAACGCCATTGCTTCTCACAAGCCAACAGTTTTAGGTCCGGTTGGGTACTGAATACGAAAATAAGGCTGAAGATCACTTTGTTGATTTAGGAGGAAGGTGAGCCGAAGAGATCAAGGGCCAATTTGTTTTAGGTGAGCCAAGAGTTAAATGCAAAAGTCTAACCCATCAATCCGGCCCGTGACGGATCTCTTCTCATATTTCGAATCGCAATCCTGACTTGACCCGCTAAATAAACACTACTATCCGTTTTAAGAACTAGAAAATACTGAATCTGAACCCAGATATGGGCTAAAAACAAAGCTGGCTCTTGGATAAGTCAAGGGGTGGACAAACAAACAAAAAAAACTTAAAGAGTGATGATTAGGATTTAGGCACAAGGCATGCAATAGAAGAAGAGTAGTGATTGTTGAATTATAAAGCAAAATATTTTATTCCTTAAAAAAAGGTTTCTACATAATATGTCATTCCTACGTTTACATGCCATCAGTAAACTTTTATCAGGCCTTCTACTGTTGTTGTTACTACTTCTAATAAAGTTACAAGGAATATCAATGTCATTTTCTTCGGTGGCCGAAATTCTGTCAGCTCCACCACTAATGGAAACTTCATTTGCAGATGACAAGATGCAGTCTTGAGACTCTTCAGGCTCTTCGTTGCCATTGCTTCTCACTGTGACCCAAGTTTCATCCCATGCCCAGTTGACCATTTCTGAATTTCCTTTACTCAACTGCCGGATTCTTTCCTGAGCAGAACTTGAACAACTTTTGTGGGTTGCGTTCCAAATTTCTTGATTCAATACACTTGTTGGAGTCTCCAGATTATAAGTTTTTTCAATCTCTGTAAAGAGAAAATTTTGTTCTTTGACAAATTCATGTTCAAGAAGCTCACTAGCTGACCATCTCTCTGCAGGATTTCTTGTCAAACACTTGCTTAAAAAATCCTTAGCTTGCTTAGACAAGTGACTTGGAATTTCTGGCACATCACTTGAGAATCCAATTCTGTAAAGGGCGGATATCGGGTCGGATACGTCCGGCCACAGGGCCCGCCCTGTTGCCATCTCGATAACTGTACATCCAAGGGCCCACACGTCAGCAGGGAAGCCTTGTTCTTGGCCACGCGCCACCTCAGGTGCCATGTAGATGGGTGTTCCAGATATTGTTGAGCCCCAAGCAGAACTTGACACGTCATCGAAACGCTTAGCGCAGCCCAAATCAGCAATTTTGACCCCATCATTAGTAACCAAAATATTTTGGCCCTTGATGTCACAATGCACTATCCCATGAGAATGAAGATACTCTAGCCCAAGTAATACCGCCCGTGTGTATGATCGGATTCTACCCTCTTGCAACCCTCCGCCGCTGCCGCTGCCGCTGCCGCCGTGCTTGCCAATCACATCACTAAGTGTGCCCCCGTGTGCGTATTCCAAGAAAAGATTGTATATGATCTTACCATTTTCGGATGAAATATTACATCCCTTGTATGCTACAACTTGAGGACAATCCAGTGTAGATAAAATTCTTTGTTCCCTTTGGAGGATTTCCGAATTTGATAGCTCAGCTGACTTAACTGCAAAGACCTCGCCGGATCGGTCAGCCACCGCAATTGAGACGGTGGCTGTTGAGCCATGGCCAATGGTTTGGCCCCTTGTCCAGTCCATTTTTTAGAATATTTGAGAGAAGTGTGGAGAAAAAAAAAAATGAAACAAAGTTTTCCACTTAATATGCTCACACCTCAAAATGTATATTTATATATATAACATTATATTATATTTATATAATAAGCTCTCACTTTGTGGCTTGTGTATGTTTGTTTTGATATGATTGGCTTTAATGCAACGGGCATGCCTTTTTTTTTTTTTTTTTTTTTGACTTTCACTTTATATCTTTCTTTCTTTGTAGCCAATGGACGGCCGCCGTTTCTATAATAATAATAAAATCTATAAAGCTGAGGCTTCCACGTGGCGAGAGGAGGGTGATGGAAAATTTAGGCCGATTTGGGCGGCGGGTTTACTTACCTTAGCTGTGAATTAATACTACTGCCCACGTGGTAGCACGTGTTCATGAAACAAGTGGCATTGACCACACAATGAATTGGGATCATTTGGATGGCATATTCTTAATTCATTTAATTTGTAAGATTAAGTGTATTTAGTGGCTATTTGGTTTGCTTTTTAGGACAGCTAAAAGAAGTTTTTTAATATAAAAGTTATTTTCAAAATTTTTGTTGATGTTTAGTAGTATTTTAAATAAAATTTTTGAGGATTAAAAAAATTATTTTACATCTATTAATAAAAACTCAAAATTTGGACTTTTAAGAATAGAGCATAAAAAACTTTTTTAAATAGTGAAATTATCTATAATATCTTTACTTAATTTAAAAATATTATTTCATCTATTTCATAACATAATTTTTTAAAAATTTGTCCAATAAAATAATTTTTTGATTGTTATAAAAAATTCTCATCTACAACCAAACTTTTTATCAAAAACTTTACTTGAAAAATAGAGTACTTGACTTTTGAATGTTTAATTGATTTATATAATTAAGATGCATAACTTCACTTTTAGTAGTACCACGTAGAGGTTGCAGAAATTTGAGGTAATGTATTGTTCGGTGCAAGAATAAAAAATTTATTGAAATATAAGAAGATTTTTCTTCTCAAATTCTGATTTTTTTTTGTCTAAAAACACTCTAAATTATCGAAATTCGAGATCTGAATAATTTAATTTAATTTTTGATATTTTTTTTATCACAATTCAAGAATTAATAAAGAATTTGTGATAATTTTTTTTTTTATTCTGTATCTATAATTGAGATGAAACCGAAATTGATCAATATGAATTGTGATAGCCTCATATTGTTGCGAGAGCCAATTAAATTATTGATTATCCACAAAATCAAATGGATCGGAATCATAGCCTGATACGCGAGTGAAAAATAAGAGACAACTCTGAGTTGTTTTAAATTTTATGGAGCCCTAAATGAATTTTTAAAATGAGACATCTATCAATAAAAGATAAATATATAAATAAATCATATTATATATTAAAAGTTAAATTTTTCTCTGAATTCGAAACCCATAATTTTGAATTAAATTTAGGGACTCAACCGACCGCTTGTGTCGACTCTATCTAGTATCAAACCTTGATAAATAGATGTTGACTTAGTAGTTACGTTTCTTGGATTGTGGTTGTGGGTGTGAATGTTAGGATAAGAATAAAACAAAAGCACCAAAGCCAGAGATGGAGTAAAGAATCACAGAAAAGCAAAGAATCTGTTAAAACTGAATAGAATGTAGTTCATAGAGATTAGAGGGCAACAACCTCCCTTCTTGTAAAGCTATCTCTACAATGGAATTTATTTATTTATTTTATTTTTTTGGTTATTGACACCTAAATTTTCAGCCATATACATAAAGTTGGATTGAGAGAGACTAGGTTACATATCGTTAAATTACTCCTGTTTCAATATACTTATTTACTTACGGAGTACGTTCTGAAGTAACATATAATTAGATTGAGAGAGACTAGGTTACATATCGTTAAATTACTAAATTTAATGATAGATTTTTTACCTCTATTAGTAAAAGCGTAAAATTTAGACTTTTGAGAGAAAAGTTCGAAAAATATTTTTAAAAGATTAAATTATTTATAATACCCTTATTAAATTTAATAATATTATTTCATAACTCAATTTAAAAAAATATATCCAATGAAAAGTCGCTTTATTCATGTGGCAGCCAGCCACCAAAGCCTCGTCTTCTTTTATTTTTCTGTTTTATGATTCATCTTTCATGCTTCCACTTTCGGTTAAAAATATCTTTAAAGCTCACACTGATTCACATTACACTTAGGAACCCCTTTACGTCTTCCACTAACTTCACAATCACCACCATTTGATCTCAATTTTGATGGCTTTAAATATGTGATGACAAATAGCTAAATATATTCCCCTTTGGCAGAGGGATATATTGGTCCCTCTTTTGTTCTTAGTATTAGTTCAAACCCACAAAAAATTCCAGATCGACCTTTGAAACCTCTTTCAATTTAACCGTTGTCTATTTATATTTTCAAAATTTTAGAAAAATTTAATTTCTTGAATTTTCAATTGATATTCTTATTATTTTGTATTATGTTCGAACTTAAATAAATAAGCTTAAACTATAAAGAACTTGTTAAAACCTTATCAATTTGTCCACCATATTCCGTATTAGTTAAGGATGGTCATCATTTTGTAATATCCAGCTGCCTACTCCATTGTCAAAGATCATGGCCACCATTATCAAAGATTATGACCACCATTTTTAAAGTTTGGTGCAATCACCAAAATAACTTCTGTTGATTTGAGTTTTTTTTCTGTTGACTTTTGAGTAATCTATTTTGCTATAAATAGAGCTCTCATTTGAGGGTTTGAGCATCCCTAATAATAAGTTCCAAGTACAAAAACTTAGAGAGAGTGTTTAGTGAGGTTTTTTGCTCAAGTTTTATAATACTTGTAAATTCTATTCAATCAGTAGTTTTTCCTCATAAATACCCTTCAGTGATAAGAGAATTACAACAAATGATATCGGGAACTTTAGTTACACATTGAAGTCGTAAATGTGATATTTGTAATAATGATATTTAAGAGACAAAGAGATATTTGTGAATATAATATTTTAATATTATAATATAATATCTAAATATTTAATTACTTTACACATGTCAAAAATAGATTTTGCCGAGTGTCAAGATGTCATTAAAAATAAGATATTTATTTTTGCATTTAAGATAAAATATTTATTTATTTGTAAATAAATAGAATATCTAAATATTTATTTTACTTTATTATGACAAATTTTGATTTGGTCATTTGTTAAAGTCATAAGGTGACACTTGTCAATAAATAATGGTGCCAATATAAAATATTTGATTTTATATTTAATATTAGATATTTAATATTAAGAAAATATCTTAAATACTTTTAACTAGCCTATTTGGTGACATGTGGCAAGTAACTTGTTTAACTTATTATTTGAACTCTTTTGACTTGTAACTAATTAAACAAAATGACTTGTTACTTGTTATAATAAGTAAAAGTCACAAGGTGACTTAAGTTAAATGTTTTGTGTATTTACACAAATGAAAAAAAAAATCATCGACAATAAAAAGGAGTTTTGGCCATTGCATATGGTAGAAGGGAAAAGTATTTTCTTTGTTCCTAATTGTTAGAGATTTAGAACATGAAGATGTAAAAAAAATAATAATAAATAAATAAAGAACTAGATTCCTTTATGTTTCTTCTTCAAAATTTAGCTAATCAGAGTTTTGTGAAAATTATTCTCACAAGTTTTGAATGATCTTTCAAATAAAAAACCGGAAGATTCGTCAAACTGATTCGGTGTAACATCCCCGATCTGGGAGATATTACCGGCAGAGGATAGACCGTACTAACCCCATAAGCCTCTGACTTTCTAACCAAAGACAAATATTAATATTCTTTTCTTTAATTTATTTTATTATGTGTGGGACCTTAGCCCAATCTCAAAAATCATTACATAAAAACTCTACATCTGGACTGGAAACACAATAACACACTTTTATGATAACTGTCTACAAGTATAAGAATAAAATAAAACTTTTAATTGATTTTGACTGACTCTTACTCTATCTAACTTGCACTGGTGGACTCCAACCCTAGTGACTGCAACAGTATCCGTCCTCTCGAGCTCGTCCTCCGAGAAACCTGCAAAACAAGGAAACTGGGAGTGTGGGAAGTTAGATCGCTGTACGATCTAAGTGAGCAGACGTAAAACTGAAAAACTGATATAAAAGCTTTTCGATTCTAAAACCAAAGTTCTAGAAATATCATTATATGAAATCTCTTTTCTGAAAACTGCGTCTGAAATCCCCATTATAAAACTCTTCTTTCTTAAAACTGTCTTTGAAGCTTTGGTTTCTGAAAACTATTTCTAATTTCTAATTTTCTGAAAACTGTTTACTGAAAATTTGATAACTATAAATTGTTATGTATCTGAAAACCTTGACGTATGAGGGCGTTACGTATTACCATCCCCTCATACGCCTAACTGAAACCAGCAGTGCAAATCCATGACTTTGGGGCGTTACGTATCGTCGTCCCCCAAAACATGCCATTACTGTCTTTTAAACTGGTGGTCTTGGGGCGTTACGTATCGACGTCCCTCAAGTCATAAACTAGAACTGGGGGTGCGTATATATGCTACCCTACAAGCTCTGAAACTACGGTCTAGGGGCGTTACGTATCGTCGTCTCCCTAGCCCTGATCTAGGATCTGGGGGCGTTACGTATCGCCGTCCCCCCAGTCCTCTACATGTGCACATGTCTTTGTCCGTCAATTCCAAACTGTATCAAGTTGCATACTGGGGTGGGTTTTTCCCAATGCCTTGAAAATCATAAAACTCATACTTTAAATCTTAAAACTGTATAAAACATCTCCTGAAAATCATTTCTTTTCTCAAACGTAACTATGCATGAAATAACTGTAGCGAAAATCGTCTAACGCCCTATAGAGTAAAAATTTAAGTCTGAAACAAAATTAACAAAAATAAAAGTCAATTTAAAAGTAAAGTGTCCACTCACTGGTTGGAATCTAGCTGACATTACTCGCTTGTTGAGAAAACTCTGGTTCCTGCGATGATCTACATTAGATAAACTAAATTAGAATTGAACTGAGAATTGCACATGGAATTGGGTTGAGGTTTGCTTATTCAAGAAAACATTATCACTCTATGGGTATCATATACATTTCGTGATGTAATAAGTGCATACGAGTGGATACGAGACCCTAAGAGTGGTCTCTAACACGCTAAGGTGGAACTGGGTGGTTTAAAATTAATTCTGGGAAATTTTGTGCCACGCGTCACGACACAAACCCTTGCGTCTCGCGACGCGCGGCATCCAGAAGCGTGCCATCATTTTCTTCCTGCGCGTCGTGATGCGATCTTGTTTTCCAGGATTCTGTTTTGCTTTCTCCAAATTCATCCAATACACAAACATCAAACTACACTTCATTTTAATACTTTCCATACAAATACACAAAGCATTATCATACATCATCTTTACACATAATAATCCAAGTTAACATCCCCAACACTCATTAATCATATCATACCCACTCTTAGCTTAACCCCTAGAATTCATCAAATTTGGGTATTTAAGCTACAACCAATTTCCTTACTTACCAATCATTAATAACAATCCTTAACATGCTAGTATTTCTATCTTGTCTTCAAACTTTTCAAAATTCAACAAATCAAATTTGGGTTAAGTTGGTATTACCTCTTCCTTGTAAATTCTCTCAACATTTAAGGATGCCATGCCCAATCTTGCTTCATTCTCATTCTTTTCCTTCTTTCTTTTTCTTCCTTTCTTCTTCCTCTTCTTTCTATCCTTCTTCTTTTTCTTCTTCTTTCTAGCTTCCACATTTCTTCTTTCTCTTCTTACTCTAATTTGTGATTTAGTTAATAATATGCCTTTTATATAGCAGAAGTCATTTGATATTTGGAAGTTTGTGAAAAAGTGTGGAATTTTGGAGAATGTTTGAGATCCTTCCATTTGGGTCCGAAATTACCATTCATCTGAATTTTTGACTTGCAGTTTTGACCTATTTCTGGTCTGAATTTAGAAAACTATTTAACGCGGAAGTTGATCTCATCTTTCTGACGGTATAGAATTCATAAAAATCGGAGTTCTTATGAAAACGTTACGGCCCAAAAACCACGGGCTCTCTGAAATGGAATATCTTAGAATCTCGTGTCGGACTTTCGAAGAATTTACCAATTGTCCTCAAAGTCATTCCATAAATATATCTGTATCCCAACGTAATTTATGTTATGATACCTTCGTCATGCATTACCATGGTACTATAATGTAACAATAGTAGAACTACTGGTAGTTACAAATTATCCCCTCCTTAAATAGGATTTGTCCTTGAATCATCTTTAAACTTAGGATCTTATTATAGGTCACTGGATTGGTGGGTTCCTTATGAACCTCGTACTGCGCTGCAATTATTCTCTATCTTCGGGATTTCTATTTGATTTAGCAATTAAAGTCTTTACTTGACTGATCATTTTCTACTTAATTAGTAAGTATATAATATTCTCTACCTTTCTTAATGTTTCATACCTCTTGTCGTGCTTGGGTAAGTTGCTTCAAAGTTTGTGGCTTTAGTGAATATCCCTTGGGGTTCTTTGTTGAGAAATACTACCTCGTTCTTGTTCCATAAAATTTTCGTTGAGTGTTCTTAACTACCTTAATTATGGACCTCTAGATGTGCTCAACATCTCTTATCTCTAGGAAATCGCTTTCTCTAATTCATTAACTCAATAATCATTTAACTTGATAAGGTTCTTAATGGCTGTTATATTTAACTCTTACTAAAATACTGATGTCTCTATGGTTAGATTTCCACTCCCTTTTGAATTTAGTTCTTGTCATGAATAACAATGCTTGCACTTGGTACTTATTGTGCTTCACTTGTCCAACTTGATCTTAATATTCTTTCTTATCACTTAGCTACTTAACTTTCTATATTCTCTTGCCAAACTTCAACTGCTTACGAGTTTCTCTTGTTATGTTCCACTATTTATGCTTAAATATGGGGGCTTTGGGTTTTCTAACTTACTTATATTGTCTACCGACGTCGCTTGTACTCAAAATATTACTTTTGGATAATTTCCTAGTGGTCCCTCTTGATTGGTTAAAAATTCAAGCTCAAGTGGGTGCACTTGGTACTTAAATGGTATTCTCTGCTATTCACATCAATGATAGCGATTTAGTTTTGGATGAAGTTCATACTCTCTTTTGTTTTGCTTTCAAAGGTTGTTACTCACATACTTGTCAATATTCCATAGCTCGAGAATTCATTTTCTATGCCAATTACAGTTTCGTAAGAACTTATCTCTTCATCTCAGTACTATGATACAAATCTACCAAACCACCCATGATTTTGGCTAAAACCATCCCAAACTCCTAGTGGTTTGGTCAACTTAGACTAGGGCTGGGTACTTTATATGATTACCTGACCAAAATTACCTTGTTCTTATTCAATTGTCTTTACTTAATAGGTATTCTATCTTACCGTCATTGCACCTTAACCGCTTCACTCTTAAACTTTTCCTTTGTATTCTTTTCATCTTCTGTTTTATTATACTCTATACTGAAAACTTTCTTGGTCTATGTCTCTATTTTCTTGTCTGAGAAATATCTTCTTTCTTTACATATCCAGTATTTCATCAAACCTTGGTTCCTAGGAATCCTGATTATTACTTGACTACTGATTTATTCCTGTATTGATCTATCTTATCCGCTTCTTTCCTGTCTCTTTTACTCAGATTTGTCTCTTAATTTCATTTTGTCCTTAAACTATTTCTGAAGGTTTTATGTTCTGGTCTTCCTCTACTATACTTTCACTTATTTCTCGGAATATCTTGAGGCAACCTTAAAGGTCCATCTTTGCGAGTGTTGTTAACGAGGGTTGGGAGGGTGGGAACTTACCTTGAGGCCTTTTTGATTATGGTGATATGGTTACATATTCTGTTTATCTATGAGCCTAGGGCTTTCATGTATATAAAAATCTGATGTCTATTCCTACACTATGATACTACTTGCTAAAACTGTTCGGTTTGCCTTTTCCAATTTTATGCATGATCTTTTCCAATAATCGATCTCTGCACTTATTCTGCGAACTCGTGCTAGGGCCATGCTCTCCAACAACTTTCTCGTACTACTTCTATACTTATTCTTGTTTAGTCTCTATTGTTTAACCCTATAGATTCGTTATTTTCTTCCTCTGAGTACTGCTATACTCTATTTACTATTCTTCATTAGAAACTTACTCTGCTACATAAGTTCCTTTATTGTCTCAGTTCCTTGAACTCCTTACACATTTACATTTTCCTGAAAACTCTATCAACCTCGATTATTTAGGACATCTTCTATTAAATCTTTAGTTCAGGTATTACCTTTTACCTAGTCTTTTCCTTTTTAATACCATGAAATTTTTTGTAAGTTGTTCATTACATTCCTGAGAATCGTTCTCCCCAGTCTCTACATACTTCTAATTCTTACTTCTTTAAGGATCCTTTGATTCAACAATGACTTTCAGACTTAGCTCAACTCATCATGTTTTCGATTTATTCTATCACTGATATGGTTATCTAGCCATCTTGCGACTCGTCTAATCTATCTGTTGCTTTATTTTACTGGTTCTCTTCTTTACTGGGCTTTAAGTTGGGGGTGGGCATATGCTCACTAGCTTGGTTAGAGTTTTCACTCATTCTGGCTATCTTCAAGCTACATTACCATGCTACTATACGTACTGGATTCTCTTATCACCTTTGTTCTCCCTCTTACTGTTTTCAGATCCTATCTCTTGGCTGTACGCCATGCTACTGAGGCTAGTAATGGTTCGTTCTTCTAATTACTCATTCTGGCTATCTTCAAGCTACATTACCCATGCTACTATACGTACCGGATTCTCTTATCACCTTTGTTCTCACTCTTACTGTTTTCAGATCCTATCTCTTGGCTGTATGCCATGCTACTGAGGCTAGTAATGGTTCGTTCTTCTAATTACTCAGATTTTTGCTCTCTGCTCTTACTATAAATCACTACTATGACACTCTATTCTACTATCCATACTGGTACTCTTGTCTCCTCTAAATACCTCCAACTTCGCGGGTATATTCTTGTATACTTCTATGGATTCCTACTGACTTGGGCTGATCTATGTGTTCTACTACATTTGGTCTACATGTGGACTCCTATTAGTTTTACAAACCTCGCTCTAACTTGTCTTAATCTTTAGGTTACCCTGGGTTCTCTTCTTTATATCCTTGAAACTTTATCGATTCTTCTTCTAGGTGGTCTTCCATCTATGGTCCTCTCGTCTCTTAAGATGGACTCTCGTTGGGCTTTCTTACGGTCGCCTATATCTATGCTGGTAGGAACTTTTTTATATCTTATCAGTTATTTCTTTATGTCTCGATGGGTTTCTCTATATCCTTGTTCTGGTACTCCATGTCTTGATAGAGTTTATTACTCATGTAGGGTAGGT
The DNA here is from genome assembly GCA_019454045.1 of Zanthoxylum bungeanum. Taxonomy (NCBI): domain Eukaryota; kingdom Viridiplantae; phylum Streptophyta; class Magnoliopsida; order Sapindales; family Rutaceae; genus Zanthoxylum; species Zanthoxylum bungeanum. Next base: position 168,582 of record SKCR01022758.1, read on the forward strand.
ATGAAATAGGCCATGTCAGAACAGCTTTCTTAACTAATGTCATTAAGTGGTCGCAAACTAGGTAACTCAGGATTTTATCCTCATCTAATCGCTTAGGTAAGGTAACTAGTTGTTTTTTTATAACCTTTATTTATCTGTTTGAGGACCTGGGTATGGGTTTGGGGAATCCGAAGTTCTCTTCGTCCTTTTTGCCATCTTAGTCTATTAGAATTCTCTACGACTATTCATGATTTCTTACTTTTTCTGCCTTATGGTTATCCTTGGTTGTTAAGGAACTTGCCATCTATATGAGGTGTTTAAGTACTATTGAACATACTTGAAAGAATTTTCTGAGGAGGAAGGAATATTACTTTGGAGGAAAAGAACTTTATTTAGATCTACTCGATATTTAATTCTTACTTGGACTTACTATATTCTTCTTTACTATCCCAAGTTCTAGTGTATTCCATGTTATCTCATTCTATACTTCTATCTATTTACTGTCTCTGGTTACTTAGATCGGCTGTTCCTCACTTTTTCTTTCCTTGCTTTTCTTTCTGACTTTCTCTCTCTTTTTTCATACTTCCTTAGGTAATTATCCATATAGATTTATTATTGCTTTCTATTTCCTTATCTTTCCTTTTTTCTACTGCTTTAACCTATACACATCTATCTTTCTTATAACTTTCTTTCCCATTCCCTCGAGTACTTTTATTAAAATCTTATTGTTTGGTTTTCTAGCTTGTTTGTATTTCTGATAATGGGTCAGGATAACTATGGGAGAGTTCTCAACTTAGATCTAGAGTGTCGTTGTAAGGAATACAATTAGTCTGGGAAGGCTTACTAACCTGCCTATATAACTTTGAGGACGTACTCGAGGATCGGATATTGGAGAGGCAGTGCCTTGCATACGACCATCCCGGACATACTGCGTATACATGACCCCAACACTCTACCCACTGCACTCACTGACTCCTTAGACCATGCTCTGATACCATCTTTGTAACATCCCCAACTTGGGAGACGTTACTGGCAGGGGATAGACCGTACTAACCCCATAATCCTCTGACTTTCTAACCATAAATAAATATTAATATTCTTTTCTTTAATTTATTTTATTATGTGTGAGACCGTAGCCCAATCTCAAAAATCATTACATAAGAACTCTACATCTGGACTGGAAACACAATAACACACTTTTATGATGACTGTCTACAAGTCAAAGACTAATACAAAACTTTTAATTGACTCTGACTGACTCTTACTCTATCTAACTTGCACTGGTGGACTCCAACCCTAGTGACTGCAACAATATCCGTCCTCCCAAGCTCGTCTTACGAGAAACCTGCAAAATAAAGAAACTGGGAGTTGAGGAGGTTAGATCGATATACGATCTAAGTGAGCGGACGTAAAACTGAAAAACTGATATAAAATCATTTTGGTTCTAAAACCAAATTTCTAGAAATATCTTTATATTAAATCTCTTTTCTGAAAACTGAGTCTGAAATCTCCTTTATAAAACTCTTCTTTCTTAAAACTGTATTTGAAGCTCTGGTTTCTGAAAATTATTTCTAATTGCAAATTTTCTGAAAACTGTTTACAGAAAATCTGATAACTATAAATTGTTATGTATTTGAAAACCTTGACATATGAGGGCGTTATGTATCTCGTCCCCTCATACGCCTAACTGGAACCAGCAGTGCAAATACATGACTTTGGGACGTTACGTATCACCATCCCCCAAAGTATGTCACTACTGTTTTTGAAACTGGTGGTCTTGGGACGTTACGTATCGCCGTCCCTCAAGCCATAAACTAGAACTGGGGGTGCGGATCTATGCTACCCTCCAAGTTCTGAAACTAGGGTTTAGGGACGTTACGTATCGTCGTCCCCCTAGCCTTCATCTAGGATCTGGGGGCGTTACGTATCACCGTCCCCCCAGTCCTCTACATTTACACATGTCTCTGTTCGTCAATTCCAAACTGTATCAAGTTGCATACTGGGGTGGGTTTTTCCCCCATGCCCCGAAAATCATAAAACTCATGTTTTAAATCTTAAAACTGTATAAAACATCTCTTGAAAATCATTTCTTTTCTCAAACGTAACTGTGCATGAAATAACTGTAGCGAAAATCGTCTAACGCCCAATAACATAAAAATTTAAGTCTGAAACAAAATTAACAAAAATAAAAGTCAATTTAAAAGTAAAGTGTCCACTCACTAGTTCGAATCTAGCTGGCATTACTCGCTTGCTGAGAAAACTCTGGTTCCTGTGATGATCTACATTGGATAAACTAAATTAGAATTGAACTGAGAATCACACATGGAATTGGGCTGAGGTTTGCTTATTCAAGAAAATATTGTCACTCTATGGGTATCATATACATTTCATGATGTAACAAGTGCATATGAGTGGATACGAGACCCTAAGAGTGGTCTCTAACACGCTAAGGTGGAACTGGATGGTTTAAAATTAATTCTGGGAAACCCTTGCGTCTCGCGACGCGCGGCATCCAGAAGCGTGCCATCATTTTCTTCATGCGCGTCGTGATGCGATCTTGTTTTCCAGGATGCTGTTTTGCTTTCTCCAAATTCATCCAATACACAAACATCAAACTACACTTCATTTTAATACTTTCCATACAAATACACAAAGCATTATCATACATCATCTTTACACATAATAATCCAAGTTAACATCCCCAACACTCATTAATCATATCATACCCACTATTAGCTTAATGACCGGCGTAAACACACACGTATAACGCAAGTGCACGTATCGTTCAAGTAGTATAAAAATATCGATCCCACGAGAACTTAATTCCTACTGTTGTTATTAATTATTGATACTATTTATTTACAGGTATCTAATTATATGGAGAAGTGAATTGATAGCTTTTGGTTGGTTGAATGTGGATTTGCTAATTAAAATAAAAACAGACTCAAAAGAAAATACTAAGGAAAATAAAAGAAAAGACTCAAAGATCTAAGGTCGTGACTCCACACAATTTTATTATAAAGATGAATTGATTCTCTTATATATGTGTAATAAATCAGTTTGCTAACCTGGAACACGAAATTATGCAAAAGCCTCTGTCGATGGTCAGACGCAAATACCCAGTATAACCCAATTGAACCATATATCTATGTCAACCAATTTACCTGGATTCATTAAGATTAAGTTCCAATTATGGCTACCCCCGCCCGACATGTATATGTCTATCTTGTAAGGAAATCTATTAAAGGGTTATCTGTCCTCAAGGAAGATCGTGGGCTATTGAATCTAAGGCTGAAACCTAAAATCCCTATGTCTAGTTCATTTTAAGTTTACCACATCAATCTTATTGGTGATCAGACAACAAGAAGCATTAAGCTTAAGACTCAATAAACAAACTAAGGAATTACCCATAAAAAGAAAATCAATTATTAAGTGTGAATATTGTGTTTCATCACTTCCCTAGAATAAAATAAAATGCTGGGGGGTTAGAGGATCCACATTTAATATTTCTTATATAGGAATCTCACTTATTATAATATATAAATTATTTTATGTTCTGCTTTCTCAGGAATTAATAATGTTAAACATTTAAAACCGGCCATATAGGCGGTAATCCATTTAGTCCAACTACACCAGCCATATATGCGATAATTATCTGTCACATAAAGACCAGCCATATAGGCGGTAAAGTAATTTATATTTAGACCGACCATATAGGCGGTAATAAAGTCTGCCATTAATTAATCCGGTTAAATTATAATTTATAAATTATAATTAAGTGAGATTTACCTAGATAATTATATTAAAGGTTTCACCTTTTACCCCAGCGGAGATTTAACTACAAAACATAAAGTAAATAAATAAAAAGCTGTAATAAAAACTAAAAATAAAAATACATAATTTTAATATTACAATAATTTACAAAACTAGATGCTTTCTATGAAATCAGGGAAAAGAATCCCAAGGAAAGCACACCAAATAAGGTGCTGAAAGCCTCAATTTATAGGCAATTTCTGGATCTGACGTCGCGACGCGCTTTGTAAATCAAATGAGTTGAGCATCATTTGTAAATCAAAATCTCGAGACGCGGTTTCTGTGTACGCTTTTTGACCATGTGGATTTCACCAGCTCAATCAAATGATGACACGTGGCACGCTGTGAGAGTGGTATAATGGGAGGCTGACACGTGGCATGCGGTGATTGGCGGATATTTCGGTCCAATGAGGAGCTGACATGTGGCACGCGGTAAAGATCAATCCAATGAGAAGGTGACACATGTCACACAGAGTGTTGGCACCATAGGTTTGTTACACGTGGCCCTCCGGCGCATTTTAGCAGATCTTCTGTGATGATGACACGTGGCACGGCGCACATTAGCAAGTCAGCTTTCTCAGATTTTGACACGTGTCCACGGCGCACGTTAGTAGGCTTGTGGTGCATGTTAGGCGTCGCGACGCAGGAAGCTTGCACGTCGCGACACGACCAAATTACCAAAATACCATTTTTCGTCATTTTTCACTGTTTTGGCTCCAAATTGCTTCCAATGCTTCCCAAACTTTATTTATCTGTAAAATAATAATAAAACACATCAAAACGTTCACAAAACCCGAGAAACTATACAAAATATTAGGTTAAATGAGTGGAAAAAAGTGATATAATTATCACTCATCACTTAACCCCTAGAATTCATCAAATTTGGGTATTTAAGCTACAACCAATTTCCTTACTTACCAATCATTAATAATAATCCTTAACATGCTAGTATTTCTATCTTGTCTTTAAACTTTTCAAAATTCAACAAATCAAATTTGGGTTAAGTTGGTCTTACCTCTTCCTTGTAAATTCTCTCATCCTTTAAGGATGTCATGCCCAACCTTGCTTCATTCTCCTTCTTTTCCTTCTTTCTTTTTCTTCATTTCTTCTTCCTCTTCTTTCTCTCATTCTTCTTTATCTTCTTCTTTCTAGCTTCCACGTTTCTTCTTTCTTTTCTTGCTCTAATTTGTGATTTAGTGAATAGTATGCCCTTTATATAGTATGAGTCATTTGATATTTGGAAGTTTGTGGAAAAGTGTGGAATTTTGGAGAATGTTTGAGATCCTTCCATTTGGGTCCGAAATTACTATTCATCTGAATTTTTTACTTGTATTTTTGACCTATTTACAGTCCGAATTTGGAAAAATATTTAACGCAAAAGTTGTAGATCTTGATCTCAGCTTTTCGAAGGTATCTAATTCATAAAAATCAGAGTTCGTATGAAAAGTTACGGCCCAAAAATCACAGGCTGTCTGAAATGGAACATCTTAGAATCTCGTGTTGGACTTCCGAAGAATTTACCAATTGTCCCCAAAGTCATTCAATTAATATATCTGTATCCCAACGTAATCTATGTTATGATACCTTCGTCCTACACTACCATGGTACTATAATGTAACCGTAGTAGAAATACCGTTACATTTGGATGTGGATACGCTTGGAGGCAACCCGAAGACGGTTCGCTTTCCGGATTGAGCTCACTGGAGGTATACTCGCTATACTCCCTTTATATATATGTATGTATGTATATGTGTGTGTGTGTCTCTCTCTCTCTCTCTATATATATATATATATGTGTGTGTGTGTTGTCTTTTACTGTGAAAATTAATTTAAGAACCCATAAATATTGTTGTGATCCTCCATGTGTTTTTTCCTCACGGTTCATTCTATGACCAAAGCCACGGAAAATAAAACCGATTCTCTCTATCAAATGGTATCAGAGCCATGTCCATCTCTATGGCTTTATATATATATATATATATATATATATACACACATATGAATATTTGTTTATTTATATCCATTTATTAATTTTTGAGAGTTGATTAATTTTTGGTTGGATGAATAATTGTTATTTATGTTTTAACTACTCTAATAATATTATGTGATAATATTGTTGAAAAATATCATATAAATTGGTTATATGATATTTTATGATGATCATATAGATGATAATAATTTTTATTAGTTGTGTAAACATTTTTCAAATGTTGAATTTACACGAGCATGATAAAAATTGCATAATTTCAACAAAATTGTGTTTTTATGATTTTATGTTAATTTTTTACATTTACATGTTTATTTAATTTTTAATATTGATTAGGATTGATTAAACATATTTTTGGATGTGTTTGATGTGTTGTAACATTAATTGGATCCAAAATAAAGTCATTTGAAAAATTATAAAATTTGAGATTTGGCAAGAGAAGCTCTCAGCAGAAACTGTAGCATTGGCTAGGAGTGGTAATTTGGGTCAGGATTCGTTCATTCGTTTGATTCGATTCGTTTTAAAGGGAATACATGTTTGAAAAAATGGTTTCATTTAATAAATGGGTCAATTCGTTTCGATTCGTTTATTAAACGAATCGAATACGAATTTAAGCTCATTGATTCGTTTAAGATTCATTTTATTATTTTTATTTACTAATTCTTGTTATTTCTCAATTAAGATTCGAGAAATTATAGCTAATTACCATAGAAAAAGTAATATTTTCGATATTTGGTGAGATATTTTTAGTAAATACATTAATTACATATTTCATATGTATATATTTATGAAGAGTTAATGTAAATCAAATGTGGTAAATTATTTTATTAAATAATATCATGACTAAATGAATATTTGTATTCGATTAGTTTAATAAACGAATCGAATACGAATCATGATATTAGGATCTATTTAATAAACGAATTGAATACGAATTCATCATATTTTGATTCGATTCGTTGATTCGTTTTACCACCACTAGCAATGGCTGCAAGGCCACTGCTCATGGACGCGTGCGATTCACGCTCGCTCTAACTTGATAGCAGGCGCATGCATGGTGTCACGGGCCAACTTTTCCCTTAACGGAAAAAGGGCTCGTGCGGCACTTACCACGGTCACGTCCCGTGTAAGTCAGCCTTCTCAAAACCTCTGTCCCTAATTTCCCATTGTTGGGGAGGGAACAGACCCGTAATTTTATTGATTTATGAAAGCTCACAAGCTATCTCAACGCTTACTCTTGCGGGCCCGTTCAACACCGGGACCCGGCACTCGAATAGCACAACCGGATATAAAATATGACATTTTCCCGCCAACTCAATCTCGACAATACATCATTGTCCCAACGTTGTCTAAGGGCGAGAGGGTTCACGGCTAAAGCCCCAAGACCACCGAAGCCCCCTTGGCCCTTCCCAAGGTTCACCTAGGCTTCCCCCCCTAAGGAGGTTTTAAAGACATTGCACATGTCTCACCAGTATACGCACCTAGCGCTTGAGTTGTCACACCCCCCTCTAAAATCTATCTTAAGAGGAGTTTTCAGGAACTCTTCCGGGCATTCAGTAAGCCACCATATAAGCGACTTTGGGTTAAAATCTCATCCCTAAATGAGCTCGTCTTGATGGGTTTCCACAAAACCCCCACTTTAGCGGAAAAGACCCAAAAGTGGGCTTACTGCCAAAATCTCTCGGCAAATCTCGAAATCCAACTCTGGGGCTGGAATTTTCCCAGTACAAGTGACCATAAGATTCACTTTGGAACTTGGTCCCACTCGATTCGACACCCCGAGTCGTTAGCTCCTTCACAATGCACCAAATTAGGCTAACGACTAGCGGCAAGCTAGCGTATCTCAAAATCTCCCGCCAAACTTCAGAACGGGACCCCACGGGTGAGAACTTCCCAGTACATCTACCCATAAGAGTTACTTAGGGCTTGGAGCAAGCTCAATCCGGCACCCCGGGACATAAGCTCATTCACAACTCCACAATACTACGCTAGCGGCTAGTTGCAAGCGAGCATGTTTCTAATTCTCCAGGCAAACTTCCCAATAAGGCTTCACGGATGGAAAATCACCAGTACAAGGGTACATGAAGGGTACATATAACCCTTAATGACCTTAAACCGATGTCCCGAAACATGAGCTCCTTTGTAAAGTGGCTGCACGTCCTAGTCTGATCATAGGACCGTGACATTCTCCCCCACTTCATTCATCGTCGTCCTCGACGATGGCATAACTTGAGGGTTAGGATTGTAACATTCTCCCCCACTTCATCCATCGTCGTCCTCGACGATCACATAACTTGAGGGTTAGGATTGTAACATCCTCCCCCACTTCATCCATCGTCGTCCTCAACGATGGCAACTCAAGTTGTATCTGTCACGAATCTCTTTCGATCCTTATAGATAGGGCACACAAGGAAGACATTGAAACCACATTCATATTGTAGGCATTGCATTTTCGCATGTGAAACCCGATGATGAGTCTCAGTTGGAGGCAATACCTTTTTAGCTAAGGATATTGCGGGAAACAGAGGTCGGAAGGGGAAATCCGAAATAAGTACGTCATCAAGTTCATTTCACAAGCTCACTGTCTTCGTTAGTGCTGCGTTCGTTACTTCGTTCGAACGTCAGGCAGATTGCGGACGTTCGTGTAGCGTTCCCGAATTGGCGTTCGAACGGCGTCGGTGTTTCTGGTTTTGCTGCTAGCCTCGCACCCCAGCCCAATTAGCTCCCCAAAGCCCATAAAACACATTCCAATTTAATTAAATTAAACATTGAATTAAATAAAATATTTAAACCATTTACCAATTAAATAAAACATAAAATATAATCATACCTAATTAAGATAAATCAAATATATTAACTTCCTAACTAAACAAATCACATACTAAATTAAAAAGATGTCATGCCTAATTAAAATCAATCATAACAAATTAAAGATATTGACTTCCTATTCTAGCCAAGATTTGCCCCCCCTCAATCTTTGACTTTCCTTGCTCAACACCAAATCAAATCCTCATTTTAATGCTAAATCCCTTCCTTGTGAGACAAGGTGAAGCCCTAACCCTTCTCTATATAAACAACCCCCAACCAAAGCCATCGTCTTCTTCACACAATATCATTCACGGTAATAGCATAAAGAAGTAAAAACAATTTCTCTCCTACACCTCCTTTAATAACCGAAGCACACATATCTCTCAAATCACGCCTAAGACACTCCTCCAAGCCTTATCTTGCACGCCCAAGAGACCTCCAAACTCTCCCATTGCCGCATCCAGCCCATTCACAGTCCTTAAATCCACGCCAAAACAGCATCCACACATCACCAAAAAAATTCCCCCCTAAAACAGCAGCCACTTTACTTCTTAGAAGTGCCGCACAATACCCTCTCCAAACAGTTCAATCCGTAGCCCACTTACACAAACCGAAACTGACCCAAACCAGTCCCTAAATCACGCCCAAACAGCAGTAATTTAACCCCTAAAACAGCAGCAAAATACACTTAAAAACATTCCCTAAAAACCTTAAAGTAATAACATAAAAAACTGCATTCATAATCCTTAAAATACTCACACAAGACTACACTAAAAACCCACACAAAAACTTGGAACAGTCCGTTGAAACGTCAAAACAGGTGACCTGAACAGTGAGCAGCAAAAAAGAGGCCGAACAGTAGCAGAACGGAGTCCAAACAGCAAGCAAAATAGCAAAGCAGTGAGCTAGGACACTAAACCAGTGAACCGGAGACGTTGAGGAGCTGTACTCTTCCGACGTCCGTGAAACGCAAGCCTGAAAGTTGGCGAAAAGGTTAGACCTGAGGGTATCTTTCACACTCGTTTTTTTTTTTTATTATTTATTAAATATTGCTTGCATGGTTGTCATGTTGAAATGCATGTTGTGGCCCTTGAGTAGATAAATATGCATGAATTATGAGATGTTGTTTGTTGTGGCTGTGGAATAAAATGAGAGATGTGTCACTCTCGCGGTATATCGGATGGAAACCCGGACATAAATTTCATAGCCGAGTCCGAATGGACGGTAATATGATCTGTACTCGGGACACAACTCCACGTACCGCTTGAGTAAACGGTACCCTCTTTTTTTTGTGTTGCTTTGGTTTATTTATTTTTCGTCACTTGAATTCTGTATGTTGCTTATTTATGCATGATTCAATCGAGCGCATGGGCTTAGTAAGTGGAATGAAAGATCCCCTATGGGGAGGGGTTAAAGCCCTTTACCACGATGCTTTGCCGCGCCGGTTGAGTGTGTTCGGTTGAATGCAAGATATGTTCAATCGGGCATACTAAGTTTGATATTATTGTGTTTAATTCTTTGTATGCATGACTCAATCGAGCGCATGGGCTTAGTAAGTGGAATGAAAGATCCTCTATGGGGAGGGGTTAAAGCCCTTTACCACGATACTTTGCCGCGCCTGTTGATATGTGTTCGGTTGGATGTAAGATGTGTTCAATCGGGCATACTTAGTTTGATATGATTGTCTTTATATTTTTATGCATGGTTCAATAAACGCATGAGCTTAGTAAGTGGAATGAAAGATCCCCTATGGGGAGGGGTTAAAGCCCTTTACCACGATGCTTTGCCGCGCCGGTTGATGTGTGTTCGGTTAGATGTAAGATGTGTTCAATCGGGCATACTTAGTTTGATATGATTGTCTTTATGTTTGTATGCATGATGCGATCGAGCGCATGAGCTTAATAAGTGCGATGAGAGGTCCTCTAATTGAAGAGGTTAAAATCCTTTACCACGATGCTTTGCCGCGCCGGTTGATGTGTGTTCGGTTGGATGTAAGATGTGTTCAATCGGGCATACTTAGTTTGATGTGATTGTTTTTATGTTTGTATGCATGATGCGATTGAGCGCATGGGCTTAGTAAGTGCGATGATAGGTCCTCTAATTGAAGAGGTTAAAATCCTTTACCACGATGCTTCGCGCGCGCCTCGCATTGTACTATTTGCCATTTATGTATTGCGTCCCATTTCATGCATCAGGTCTGTTCCCGTTCGAACGCGTTTATGAATGCAACTCGAACGCGCATGCATTTTTGCCTTATCATGCATCAGGTCTCATCTCTGTTCGAACGCGTTCACGAACGCCATACGAACGTGAGCATTCTGTTTCATTTCTGTTCGAACGCGTTAACGAACGCCATACGAACGTGAGTATTCTGTTTCATTTCCGTTCGAACGCGTTCACAAATGCCATACGAACGTGAGCATTCTATTTCATTTCCGTTCGAACGCGTTTACGAACGCTACTCGAACGAGAACCTTCTGTTTACCGTTCGAACGCATCTACGAACGCTGCACGAACGCCCACGGTAAACAGATCCTCTTGCATAACATTACGACATGTCCATCTTAGCACATAGTTACCTTTTTTTACGTTATGCATTTGTATTACCTCTCTAGTTGTCTATTTCCGTTATGCGCTTAAATATCTTTTCTTAATATGCATGCTAGTAAGAACGCTATTTGTTTGCGCTTCTGTGTCCACCAATGCGTTCATTAACTTGTATGGTTGCCGTATGATAATCCTTATATATGCAAATTGAGACATAGATTACATGCAAATAGGCTGTATGCGAATTCGAATGTATGTTACATATAAATTTAGATGAACTTGTTGATATATGTATGTGAATTTAGAAGCATGATTTCTCTAGCATTGATGAGGAGGAAGTAAGGGGAATGACGCGTATGGTCGCTTTTACAATGATATGGCAAAAAAGGGTAAGGAAGTTTTGACAGATGGTAGGGAAGTGGTTGAGACTGCAGAAAATACTGAGGGGGATATAGTGCTGAAGCAATTGAGGAAGACTAGAGCACAAGTGAGTATCTGGGAACTGTTATGTGCTTCTCGAGAGCATAGGCAGGCCATGGTTGAGGCCTTGAGCAAAATTGTGGTACCGGAAGACGCCAACCCTGCAATGTTTGTTGGGTCAGTTCAGAAAGAAGCTTTGCATATATCTTTTTCTGAGGATGAACTCCCGCCGGAAGGGAGAAATCATAATAGGCCTCTATTTATCAGGGCCAAAGTGAGGGGCAAGAAAACTTCATGTGTGATGGTGGATGACGGTTCGTCCATCAATGTGTGCCCGTTGAAAATTCTGGCAAAATTGGGTATGAAAGCAACAGACTTGGACCCCTCCAGTATGACTATTAAGGCTTATAATGACAGTAAAAGGGGAGTTGATGGTAAATTTGTGGCTATGGTCAAGGTAGGCCCTATTGAAGATGAAGTCGAGTTTACAGTGCTGGACATCCCAGCCACTTTTTCCTTATTGTTGGGAAGGCCTTGGTTTCACAAACTTGGGGGCGTGCCTTCCACTTTGCATCAGATGATCAAGTTCCTGTATGAGGGAGAAGTTGTTACTATCCGGGCTGAGGTAGATAATGCCGTGGCTGCCTTGGATATGAAACCTTTCACAAGGTTTCAGGTGTCAGCTACTTTTGAGGAATGGGTGGATCCTAGGGTGGCTATGATCATGAGAAAAATGAAGTTTGAACCGGGTGAAGGTTCAAAGTTGCCAGATTTCAGAGGACAGACCACTCGGAAAGGTTTGGGGTATAAGTCTGATGAAGAAAAGCCAAAGGTCAGAAAAAGGGCCTGAAACTGATGGATATTTTGTGAAAGCTTCAGGATATCAAGGGGAGCCTGAACCTGTGGAAGTTAATGGGATTGTGGTACCTGGATTTGAGATCTTCCAGGATTTGTTGGGTGAGAAACCGCTGATTAAAAAAATCTGTGGAAGCAGAGAATTGGAAGAAGAGTTGATGAAGTTGGAGAGCCTGACTCTGGGAGAGGATGAAAAGCCTGAGGAAGACCTGATTGCAGAGGAAGAAGTGTCTATAGATGATGAAGACATTTACCTTCCTGATTTGTTTGAATGTACTTCCGCATTATCCAATAATAAAGACATTTCTTTTGCTTACTTGCCTGAGTCATTTCCATTTACTCTGCACGAATCAAGCATATTTGATATCAGTTCGGCCAGAACTACTGCATTCACTTGGGTACACTTGAGAACCCCAAGGAAATTCTGATTGCAAGTGAAGTTACCTCTGAAGAGAGGGAGAAACTAGAAGAAGTGTTGGTCAGATACGCCAAAGTATTTGCTTGGTCCTATGAGGACATGCCTGGGGTAGACAGAAATATTTCCCAGCACACAATACCAACTTATCCGAATATGAGACCAGTAAAACAGAAACTCCGACGGATGAGACCAGAATGGGCTGAGAAAGTCAGAGAGGAAGTTAAGAACAGATAGATGTGGGGTTCCTGAAGTAGTAAAATATCCAGAGTGGTTGGCTAATATAGTGCCTGCCGACCAAAAAAGATGGGAAGGTCAGAATGTGTGTAGACTAAAGAGATCTCAACAAAGCTTGTCCGAAAGATGATTTTCCTTTGCCGCATATAGATGTTCTGGTTGATAGCGCGGATTTATCTGCTATGTATTCATTTGCAGATGGGTTTTCAGGTTACAATCAGGTTCTCATGGCCGAGGAAGATAGACACAAGACTGCATTTGTTACCGACCGTGGGGGTACTTATTGTTACAAGGTTATGCCGTTTGGGCTTAAGAATGCTGGGGCTACGTATCAGCGGATGGCCACTACACTTTTCCACGACTTAATGCACAAAGAGATTGAGGTATATGTGGATGACATGATGGTGAAATCAGAGACGAGAGTTGGGCATATTGAAGCACTGGAAAGGTTCCTTCAGAGAGTTGACAAATATAACATGCGGCTTAATCCCAAGAAATGTGTGTTTGGGGTGACATCAGGAAATTGCTTGGTCATACAGTAGGAATGGGCGGAATAGAGGTAGACTCCGAGAAGATCAAGGCAATCACAGAAATGCCTGCACCAAAGACAGAAAAAGAAGTTAGAGCATTCTTAGGAAAATTCAGTACATCAGTCGGTTCATCGCAAGTTAACGTCAGTATGTGAACCTATCTTCAAACTGTTGAGAAAAGATCAGCCAGTGAGATGGAAGGAACAGTGTCAGACAGCCTTCGACAAATCAGAGAGTGCTTGGTAAAGCCTCCTGTATTGAAACCTCCGAGACCGGGCAGACCTTTGATATTGTATTTGGCTATAGAATCCGAAGCACTGGGGGCTATGATGGTACAGCAGCAGATGAGACAGGGGTGGAACATGCAGTTTACTATCTGAGTAAGAAGATGCTCCCGTATGAGGCTCGATATCAGGAAGTTGAGAAGATCTATCTTGCAGTGGTATGGGCTTCCAGAAAATTGCGGCATTATTTCCAGTCGTACAAGATCCAGGTAGTGGCAAAAGAAAATCCTCTGAAATATCTTCATTCGGTGCCTTCACTAGTGGGGAAATTGGGCAGATGGTTGGTATTGCTGACAGAGTTTGACATTGAGTATCTCACCTCCAAAGTGATCAAAGGGCGAGCAGTAGCAGAGTTTCTGGCATTGCAACCTATTGAGGGGGATCAGTATAAGTTTGAATTTCCAGATGAAGAGATCCAAGCAATAACAGTTCAGAGATGGAAGATGTATTTTGACGGAGCAGTGAATTACAAGGGAGCCGGAATTGGGATCGTGATAGTGACCCCCGAGGGAGAGACTTTGCCCTTAGCCAAGAGGTTGACATTCAGAGTGACTAATAACATGACTGAGTATGAAGCATGTGCTTTTGGTTTGACAGCATTGATAGCCTTGAAGGCCGGGAGTGTGGAAGTCTACGGAGATTCTATGTTGGTAGTCCAGCAGATGCAAGGAGAATGGGAATTGAAAGAAGAACGGTTGAAACCTTACCTTTTTCACATCAGAAAGTTGGCACAGGTTATCCCCGAGTGTAAGTTTCAGCACTTACCGAGAGAAGAGAATCAGATGGCAGATGCATTGGCTACACTTGCAGCAACTTGGGAAATCCAGAAAAGTTAGTGATGAGACCGTTGATACTGACAACAGCGAGCAGACCTGTTTTTGAGATAGAAAGAATTCTGGGAGTTGAGGTCGACGACGGTAAACCTTGGTATTATGACATTCAGAGGTATCTGGAACATGGTGAACTCCCGGAAGGGGCAGACAGAAAAGACAGAATAGCCATTCAGAAGTTGGCTTCCCAGTATGTGATTTTGAAAGGGGAACTGTACAAGAGGCAGGCAAACGATATCCAGTTGAAGTGTTTGATAAAAGAAGAAGCTCAGCATATAATGGAAGAAATACACGCCGGGGTATGTGGTCCGCACATGAACGGGTTGAATCTGTCCCGCAAGATAGTGAGATAAGGTTTTTATTGGTCATCCATGGAAACAGATTGCGCGAAGATGGTGAAGCACTGTCATGACTGTCAAGCACATGGTAATTTGAATCACTTACCGCACACAGAGTTACACGGGCTGTCAGAGCCGTGGCCTTTCTCAGCATGGGGAATTGATATGATTGGAGAAATTCGACCGAATGCATCGAATGGGCATCGCTTTATAGTAGTGGCAGTAGATTACTTCTCGAAATGGGTGGAAGCCGAATCATTCCGCAATGTTACAAGCAATCAGATGGCAAAGTTTATAGCTCGGAACCTCATTTGTCGGTATGGTATGCCGCATCATGTAGTGACAGACAACGGGTCCAGTTTCAAGAGAGACGAATGCAATGTTACAGAGGTATGGGATAGGCCACCACAAGTCGTCACCGTACATGCCGCAGGCAAATGGGGCAGTTGAGGCAGCCAACAAGACTATAAAGACAATTTTAGCCAAGATGACAGAAAATTGCAGAGATTGGGCGGAGAAATACCGTATGCTTTGTGGGGGTACAGAACATCAGTAAGAACAGCAACATGGGCCACACCTTACTCTTTGGTCTATGGAATGGAAGCAGTGTTACCAGTGGAAGTGGAAGTACAGTCTATGAGGGTTTTAGCAGAGGCAGAATACCGAACAAGAATGGGCCGCACAGAGGTTTGATCAGTTAGCACTGCTAGATGAGAGGAAACAAAGTCTTTGTATCACATGCAGTTGTATCAGAAGAGACTAGCCCGGGCATTCAACAAGAAAGTACGTCCCACCAAGATCAGAAAGGGTGATCTGGTACTTAAGTAGTCGAGGTCGTCGACGACAGATCCGAGAGGAAAATTCAGACCTAACTGGGAAGGGCCTTACATAGTGCAGAAGGTAATGGGAAATGGAGCAGTGAAGCTATCAGACTTGGAGGGGAACGAGTTCACCGAGCCGATCAACGTAGACAGATTGAAGCAATACTTTGCTTGAGGGAGAGAAGACCGAGCAGTCACCACAAGAATTAGCAGAAGACCTAACCCAACGGAACAATAAATCATTCATGCATACACGTAACATTGCATTCTCTTTGTGTTTGTTTTCGTTTTGTGTTCGCAGGTTCGAAGAAAGGAGAAAGCGGCAGAAATGAGCCAAGCAGCGTCAGCGCAATTTCAGTTTTGGGATGAGTCCCAAGGGGTGAGGCCCATATCAGCTTGGGGGCGAAGCCCATATCATGTCAGTTCGAAGGCGAGGTCCCTATAGTCAGCGGTGTTGGGTCGAGGTGCCCAGGGTCGAGGTGCCCCCATTGTCAGTTGTAGTTCCGGTCGAGGTGCCCAGAGTCGAGGTACCCACTACATCATCAGTTCGAGGGCGAGGTCCATATAGTCAGCGGTGTTGGGTCGAGGTGCCCAGGGTCGAGGTGACCCCGTTGTCAGTTGAAGTTCCGGGTCGAGGTGCCCAGGGTCGAGGTACCCACTACATCATCAGTTCGAGGGCGAGGTCCCTATAGTCAACGGTATTGGGTCGAGGTGCCCAGGGTCGAGGTGCCCCCGTTGTCGGTTGCAATTACCGGGACGCATCCCAGGATCGAGGTCCGCTGCAGCACCAATTCAGTTCGAGGCAGCAGCCGAGCCAGGTAAGTGAAATGCATTGCATAACTTTGATAGGATTGTTCAAAGTCACACACTGCACAAGTCCCATCAAAGTGGGGGCGACTGTAGGCATTGCATTTTCGCATGTGAAACCCGATGATGAGTCTCAGTTAGAGGCACTACCTTTTTAGCTAAGGATATTGCGGGAAACGGAGGTCGGAAGGGGAAATCAGAAATAAGTACGTCATCAAGTTCATTTCACAAGCTCATTGTCTTCGTTAGTGCTGCGTTCGTTACTTCGTTCGAACGTCAGGCAGATTGCGGACGTTCGTGTGTAGCGTTCGAATTGGCGTTCGAATGCGTCGGTGTTTCTGGTTTTGCTGCTAGCCTCGCACCCCAGCCCAATTAGCTCCCCAAAGCCCATAAAACACATCCCAATTTAATTAAATTAAACATTGAATTAAATAAAATATTTAAACCATTTACCAATTAAATAAAACATAAAAAATATAATCATACCTAATTAAGATAAATCAAATATATTAACTTCCTAACTAAACAAATCACATACTAAATTAAAAAGATGTCATGCCTAATTAAAATCAATCATAACAAATTAAAGATATTGACTTCTTATTCTAGCCAAGATTTGTCCCCCCATCAATCTTTGACTTTCCTTGCTCAACACCAAATCAAATCCTCATTTTAATGCCAAATCCCTTCCTTGTGAGATATGGTGAAGCCCTAACCCTTCTCTATATAAACAACCCCCAACCAAAGCCATCGTCTTCTTCACACAATATCATTCACGGTAATAGCATAAAGAAGTAAAAACAATTTGTCTCCTACACCTCCTTCAATAACCGAAGCACACATATCTCTCAAATCACGCCTAAGACACTCCTCCAAGCCTTCTCTTGCACGCCCAAGAGACCTCCAAACTCTCCCATTGCCGCATCCAGCCCCTTCACAGTCCTTAAATCCACGCCAAAACAGCATCCACACATCACCAAAAAAATTCCCCCCTAAAACAGCAGCCATTTACTTCTTAGAATTGCCGCACAATACCCTCTCCAAACAGTTCAATCCGTAGCCCACTTACACAAACCGAAACTGACCCAAACCAGTCCCTAAATCACGCCCAAACAGCAGTAATTTAACCCCTAAAACAGCAGCAAAATACACTTAAAAACATTCCCTAAAAACCTTAAAGTAATAACATAAAAAACTGCATTCATAATCCTTAAAATACCCACACAAGACTACACTAAAAACCCACACAAAAACTCGGAACAGTCCGTTGAAACGTCAAAACAGGTGACCTGAACAGTGAGCAGCAAAACAGAGGCCGAACAGTAGCAGAACGGAGTCCAAACAGCAAGCAAAACAGCAAAGCAGTGAGCTAGGACGCTAAACCAGTGAACCAGAGAAGTTGAGGAGCTGTACCCTTCCGACGTCCGTGAAACGCAAGCCTGAAAGTTGGCAAAAAGGTTAGACCTGAGGGTATCTTTCACACTCATTTTTTTTTGTATTATTTATTAAATATTGCTTGCATGATTGTCATGTTGAAATGCATGTTGTGGCCCTTGAGTAGATAAATATGCATGAATTATGAGATGTTGTATGTTGTGGCTGTGGAATAAAATGAGAGATGTGTCAACTCTCGCGGTATATCGGATGGAAACCCGGACATAAATTTCATAGCCGATTCCGAATGGACGGTAATATGATCTGTACTCGGGACACAACTCCACGTACCGCTTGAGTAAACGGCACCCTCTTTTGTTTTGTGTTGCTTTGGTTTATTTATTTTTCGTCACTTGAATTATGTATGTTGCTTATTTATGCAAGATTCAATCGAGCGCATGGGCTTAGTATGTGGAATGAAAGATCCCCTATAGGGAGGGGTTAAAGCCCTTTACCACGATGCTTTGCCGCGCCGGTTGATGTGTGTTCGGTTGAATGCAAGATACGTTCAATCGGGCATACTAAGTTTGATATTATTGTGTTTAATTCTTTGTATGCATGACTCAATCGAGCGCATGGGCTTAGTAAGTGGAATGAAAGATCCCCTATGGGGAGGGGTTAAAGCCCTTTACCACGATGCTTTGCCGCGCCGGTTGATATGTGTTCGGTTGGATGTAAGATGTGTTCAATCGGGCATACTTAGTTTGATATGATTGTCTTTATGTTTTTATGCATGGTTCAATCAACGCATGATCTTAGTAAGTGGAATGAAGATCCCTATGGGGAGGGTTAAGCCCTTTACCACGATGCTTTGCCGCGTCGGTTGATGTGTGTTCGGTTAGATGTAAGATGTGTTCAATCGGGCATACTTAGTTTGATATGATTGTCTTTATGTTTGTATGCTGATGCGATCGAGCGCATGGGCTTAATAAGTGCGATGAGAGGTCCTCTATTGAAGAGGTTAAAATCATTTACCACGATGCTTTGCCGCGCCGGTTGATGTGTGTTCGGTTGGATGTAAGATGTGTTCAATCGGGCATACTTAGTTTGATGTGATTGTCTTTATGTTTGTATGCATGATGCGATCGAGTGCATGGGCTTAGTAAGTGCGATGAGAGGTCCTCTAACTGAAGAGGTTAAAATCCTTTACCACGATGCTTGCCGCGCCTCGCATTGTACTATTTGCCATTTATGTATTGCGTCCCATTTCATGCATCAGGTCTGGTTCCCGTTCGAACGCGTTTACGAATGCAACTCGAACGCGCATGCATTTTTAACTTTATCATGCATCAGGTCTCATCTCTGTTTGAACGCGTTCACGAACGCCATACGAACGTGAGCATTCTGTTTCATTTCTGTTCGAACGCGTTAACGAACGCCATACGAACTGAGTATTTGTTTCATTTCCGTTCGAACGCTTCACAAACGCCATCGAACGTGAGCATTCTGTTTCATTTCCGTTCGAACGCGTTTACGAACGCTACTCGAATGAGAACGTTCTGTTTACCGTTCGAACGCGTCTACGAACGCTGCACGAACGCCCACGGTAAACAGATCCTCTTGCATCACATTACGACATGTCCATCTTAGCACATAGTTACCTTTTTTTACGTTATGCATTTGTATTACCTCTCTAGTTGTCTATTTCCGTTATGCGCTTAAATATCTTTTCTTAATATGTATGCTAGTAAGAACGCTATTTGTTTGCGCTTCTGTGTCCACCAATGCGTTCATTAACTTGTATGGTTGCCGTATGATAATCCTTATGTATGCAAATTGAGACATAGATTACATGCAAATAGGCTGTATGCGAATTCGAATGTATGTTACATATAAATTTAGATGAACTTGTTGATGTTTGTATGTGAATTTAGAAGCATGATATTCTTAGAAATAAGTGTTACTTAAGCCTGATTAAGTTATTACATAAATCCTGTCATTATAAGTGGCATGAGTAAGGGACCATTCCGAACCCAACGGTTTGAGGTCTTCCCTTGCGAGGGGTGAGTGCGGCCTTAAATCTTTGTCCCAGTTCGCACCGGGTGGCGACTCCATTATTCTCCGGTTTAGTCCCCCGTGGCTATTCCGTACTCCCGACCGGGCCGCGAGCCCGGGACAGCATGCGTCGTCCAGTTTCTGTTGCCCACACATATGTCAATGAATGGAATCACATGTCTCTATTAGCCACATTATCCAATGCTATATCGAATTGGGCTCACAATATCTAAACACACAGCATCATATACGTTTTTCGTACATAAGTCTTGGTTTCTGATATAATGGCTCAACTTCGGCACTAGGCACAAGCTTACCATTTTTGTCGAAATCTCCAACTTCCGTAACTTACCACAATATGGGTTTGATATTATCTCCGTACATGTTTGAGAACTCTTTTATTCCCGTACATGTTAAGATTATCAATTCCACACACTGTTCATATCTTCTTAGAATCCCCATCGTGACACACAGTGAAGACATTGCAATGTCATTTATCTCAACGAATGAAATTACATGTCCACGTTTGTAACATCATGCAGCTTTATAAAGAATTGGGCACACAATATCTAAACACAAAACATCATATACACTCTCGTACATGAGTCTTTGTTTTTGACATAATGGCTCAACTCTGTTACTAGGCACAAGTTCCCGCACATAGTTGGATTATCAACCCAACACACAATTCGTGCAGCTTCTAGGAATCCTCATCATTACATGTGGAACAAATCCACACACGTGATTGTGTATTAGTTTTCGTGTCCAGTCTCAGTCACAACTCCATACAAACTCTCGTGCATGAGTGTTTCTGATTTCGGTCACTACTTTCAACACGCTCTTGTGCGCGAGTTTTCAATTCTGATTCAGCAACTTCTTACAAAAAAAGCTCCATACACTTAAACGTGAATGGGTTTTGATAAAAACAAAGGGGTTTTGTTCATTTTGATTATGAATAGATCGGTTGTTCACTTCACCCTGGCCCCCTGCCTACCTGTTATTCAAGGCGCTCGGCGTAGCACATCGGGTTTCCCGAAGATGAACACACATCCGATCCACAATTAGCCTATGGTGGAGCTAATTTCCCACTAGTCCCCTCTTGGACACACGCAGTTGCTCTCATATCACTAGCAACTATCTCATTTTCACACTTAACTCTGGGTCACTTGCTCTGTCATGAGCTTCTCAATTGTCTCGATACTCAACTATCACAAATAGAATTGTTTCCAACTCCTATCATTCCCACGACCACTTTTGGTATTCTCACCTTAGTACTCTTAAGCACCAAGCCAACTCGTACTACTCTCTCGGGTGTTTTCCACCCCACTTTTGGCACTCTAGCCAATTCTACACTGACTCACAAGGTCATTTCACGAAACTTTGTTCGACATAATATCACTTCCTTGAAGTAATCACCATTCTCAAACTCACTCCAAAGCCAAAGTCACATATCTGGCCCATTACCCGTGTAACTCGTACATACACTCTCATTTCGACTACTCATAGTCGCATTATGTCACATGCATTCTCCAAAATGCAAGCATCTCGACCCTTTCGGAACCATACTCACATCCCACGCAATTGTAATTTACATGCAACCCTTGTGCAACTCATTGCACCTCCAACTCGTAAGGCACTCTACCTTTACGAGCAACTCGTTATATTACCAAAAATAATTCAACCTCGGTATCCCACCCAATCATTACATAACCAACACAATGGTTATCACATTCCATAAGGATCTTTCAAGATACCTGACTCATTTCAGGCTCACTCCCCCACTTATACTTTGGCCTACCTCAAGCCATCACACTTTCGTTGGCATCCCCACTCACGGGAATCCACACAACTTCAACCAACCCTACATCGGGTTCTCATAAACGCATATACTCTTGCCAATATCACATCGGCACTCTCGTGATGTTTCTTATACATCCCAAATATGTCTCACACCTTCACTGTGTATAGACCATTTGCTTGTCTCTCATAGACAAGTTTCACATCCATTTCGGGTCACCCCCAAGCATTTCGGCTCTATCCAGGCCAACCTTATATGAAACTAGCACTTCTCATGTGCTCTCATACTGTCTCACATCCATCCATCTCAATTTAGGATTTTCACTTCTCTACGTGCATCAACACGCACTCTCCCGGCTTCCTCTCGAGCCGTTTCTTTACCGAGGCTTCACACTAGCCTTACGATGTTCACAACGTCTCTATAACATCTACTCACATCCGTAGACATTCCACTTGCCCAACCTAGGGCTCTGATACCAACTGTCACGGGCCAACTTTTCCCTTAACGGAAAAAAGGCTCGTGCGGCACTTACCACGGTCACGTCCCGTGTAAGTCAGCCTTCTCAAAACCTCTGTCCCTAATTTCCCATTGTTGGGGAGGGAACAGACCCGTAATTTTATTGATTTATGAAAGCTCACAAGCTATCTCAACGCTTACTCTTGCGGGCCGTTCAACACCGGGACCCGGCACTCGAATAGCACAATCGGATATAAAATATGGCATTTTCCCGCCAACTCAATCTCGACAATACATCATTGTCCCAACGTTGTCTAAGGGCGAGAGGGTTCACGGCTAAAGCCCCAAGACCACCGAAGCCCCCTTGGCCCTTCCCAAGGTTCACCTAGGCTTCCCCCCTAAGGAGGTTTTAAAGACATTGCACATGTCTCACCAGTATACGCACCTAGCGCTTGAGTTGTCACACCCCCCTCTAAAATCTATCTTAAGAGGAGTTTTCAGGAACTCTTCCGGGCATTCAGTAAGCCACCATATAAGCGACTTTGGGTTAAAATCTCATCCCTAAATGAGCTCGTCTTGATGGGTTTCCACAACACCCCCACTTTAGCGGAAAAGACCCAAAAGTGGGCTTACTGCCAAAATCTCTCGGCAAATCTCAAAATCCAACTCTGGGGCTGGAATTTTCCCAGTACAAGTGACCATAAGATTCACTTTGGAACTTGGTCCCACTCGATTCGACACCCCGAGTCGTTAGCTCCTTCACAATGCACCAAATTAGGCTAACGACTAGCGGCAAGCTAGCGTATCTCAAAATCTCCCGCCAAACTTCAGAACGGGACCCCACGGGTGATAACTTCCCAGTACATCTACCCATAAGAGTTACTTAGGGCTTGGAGCAAGCTCAATCCGGCACCCCGGGACCTAAGCTCCTTCACAACTCCACAATACTACGCTAGCGGCTAGCGGCAAGCGAGCATGTTTCTAATTCTCCAGGCAAACTTCCGAATAAGGCTTCACGGATGGAAACTCACCAGTACAAGGGTACATGAAGGGTACATATAACCCTTAATGACCTTAAACCGATGTCCCGAAACAGGAGCTCCTTTGTAAAGTGGCTGCACGTCCTAGTCTGATCCTAGGACCGTGACACATGGCATGGAGCAGTAGGCGTGTGGCCTACACGCCGCGCAGCGTGCTGCCCCTCGCGCTCCCAGTGGCTTCTGCAAGTGCTGCTCGCGTGTTGTGCCAACGCACTACGCAATCAGATCCATTTTTTGAAAATTTTGGGGCTAAAGTTTAATTATTTTTCGCACTGATTTCAAAAATATAAAAAATGCCAACTACAATCTGTCCCGAACAGGGTTTTTTTTTTTTTTTTTAAAAAAATTTCCTAAGAAGGGATCAAATTATAAATTTCAAAAATTATAAAATTCACAACTCTCATTAATTGATTAATTTGATTATTTAAAGTTTCCGAAAAATGAATTTATTGAGATTAATATTTTCGAGCTTGGACCCGTTCCAATCGAACTTAAATAAATTACTCCATATTAATTAAATTAAAGAATATTAATTCTAAATTAATTTGATTAATATAAAATTATAAGAATTCTAGTGAGAGTAATTATACAAACATAAATGAACAAGACATAATTTTTGAATCAATAAAGTTGCCTCATTAATAAATTAAATTAGTTAATTTATTAAAATTGATATTAATCATAATAGTAATGATTTTTAAAAGGATATCATTAACTTGATATACAAATTTAAATCCCCTATATATATATATATATATATAATATTAGGCTTCAACATTCTAATGCAGTAAGTGGATTATGAATATTTTTGTTTCTATACAGGGAGCCTTTTGGCTTCCAACAATTTTTTTTTTTTTTGAGAAATATGAAATTCATTTATAATAAACATCATAAAAGATGTAAATACACGACCATATCAACTCGAATAAAATACATAGGAAAAACCTAAGACTCAAACCTAGTCAGGATAGAAACCTGACAACGTAAATTTTATGCATTATGCAATCCCTATAACTAGACAAAATTCGAATTCACCCATAATCTAATAAAGTTCTAGAGGAATTACGGATTCAGTCCAATTTCTAACCTCTCGACAAGAGTCGGTGAATACAAATTTTACAACTAGACAAGGAAAACACAATACACAGAGTAACAATAAGACTATTACAACAACTTAATAAAATCATTACAAAACAAACCCCAATAAATCTATAAAAATTTCTCTCAGCTCGGATCTATCGGTGAAGTTATGTAAATATTTTATCTTGTTGCTGTAAAGCCTCATGTACCTGTACAACGATAGGAAACCAACCAAGAAAATAAACAAAAACCAATACAGATTTTAATCTGATTGGACTTAACTACCACCACAAATGGATGGAAATCCGGGTCAAAAAACCCAGATACAAAACAAAAGCTAAAGGAAAACAGAAAAATCAAAACCAGATAAAACGAAATAGAAAAGTTGAGGGCGTAGAGAAAGGGACAAGAAAAGAAGAAAAAAGGTAAAGGAAAGAAAAATGAGAGCAATAACAGAGAGATGTATTAGATTTATGGAACCTCACTTAACAATTGTTGGAACCATAGGCCCAACAAGTTAGAAACACATTTTTTATGTTAGAAATAGGAAAGTATCTTTAAGATTTCTAGGGATATGGTAATTGATTGTATGTAATTATGGGTAGATTTATTTTCCTTTTATAGAGAAGACTGAAGGCTATATAAAGCTTATTCTTGTATAGTTTAAAATAAGAAAATAAAAAAGGGTTAAAACAGTTGTTACATGAATTAAAGTTTGGAGGTGGGACACAAATGAAGCTCATAGCTCGATATTATGCTTCTGCACTAGACCTGACGACGACTGCTTGTTTCTTACTTTTCCAGGATATTAGGTTTCCTCCAATTAAAGTACAATATCTTGTAGTAGAACGTCTTTCGGACGGAGAGTCTGCATAATCTGCATCAGAATATCCAACTATATGAGTATTGCTTTTATCTTTATATAATAATCCTTGTCCTGACGCTTTCTTGATATATTTAAGAATGCGTATGACAACTGTAGGCACTGCATTTTTACGCATAAGTCCCTATGACGAGTCTCATTTTGGAGACACTACCTTTTAAGTCACGGAGGTCACGGGAAACGGACATCGGAAGGGGAAATTCAGAATAAACAAGGTTCACTGTTTTCGTTGGTGCTGCGTTCGTGTTTACGTTCGAACGTCAAACGGATTGCGGACGTTCGTGCCGCGTTCGAGGAAGCGTTCGAACGGTGTCGGTAATTCTGGTTTTTCTGCTAGCCTCACATCCAGCCCAATTAGCCCCCCAAAGCCCATAAAACACATCCCAATTTAAATAAATAAATATTAATTAAAACATTAACTAAATAAGATAATAATTAAATTAATTAAATAATTAAATAAAACATATACCAAACATAAAATAAACAATTACCAACTTAAACTAAAATCATGCCTAAAATAAACAAATCACATACTAAATCAAAATATAATCATGCCTAATTAAAATCATCAACCAATTATATTCCCAATCTAAAAAGATATCCACCAACTTAAAATATTGTATTCCTAATCCAAGCCAATCAAATCTCTTGACTTCCCTTAACCAAACCAAATCAAATCCCTTTCCTTGTCAAACCTAACCCTTTGCCTATAAAAAGAACCCTTCACCAACCTTCTCAAGGGTTCCCGAGTCCCCTAGCTAGCTACCCCCCTAACTCATACACAACACACATAAAAATTACAGGAGAAGACACCCAAAAACAGTAAGCAAAAGATAAAGAGGAAATAGGAGCAGAACGGAGTTCGAGCCGCAAGCAAAACAGTAAAGACAACGAACGAGAACAGTGAACCAGTGAACCGGGAGAGTTGCGGAGCATCCACCCTTCCGACGATCGTGTACCGTACATCCGAGAGGTGATTTAAAAGGTTAAACCTGAGGGTACCTTTTCATTAGTTTATATTCATTTTTTATTGAATTCTATTCGCATGAGAGTCGTCTATGAATGCATGTTGTGGTCTTTGAGTAGATAAATATGCATGAATTATGAGATGTAATATGTTGTGGGTATTGGATGAATGAGAGATGTGTCAACTCTCGCGGTATATCGGATGGAAACCCGGACATAAATTTCATAGCCGATTCCGAATGGACGGTAATATGATCTGTACTCGGGCCACAACTCCACGTACCGCTTGGGTAAACGGCACCATCTTTCTTTTGTATTGTGTTGCTTTTGTTTATTTAGTTTTCTTTACTTGAATTCAATATGTCGTTAGTCATGCATTGATTCAACCAAGCGAATGGGCTTAGTGAGTTAGTCCAAAGGTCATCCATTTGGAGACAAAGAGCCGAAAAGGCCACCTTTGTGACACTACTTCGCCGCGCCGGTTGATGTATGTTCGGTTGGACGCAAGATACGTTCAATCGGGCATACTTAATTTGATATTATTATTATCTTTATTTTCATATGTATAAGTCAATCGAGCGCATGGGCTTAGTAAGTGTGATGTGAGATCCCCTATGGGGAGGGGCTAAAAGCCCCTTTACCACGATGCTTTGCCGCGCCGGTTGATGTGTGTTCAGATTGGACGTAAGGTGTGTTCAATCGGGCATACTCGGTTGATATGATTGGTTTATTATTGTATGTGTGATGTGACGCGCATGGGCTTAGTATGTTGGTCTAAAGGTCCTCTCTTTGAGAGATCAAGAGCCCCAAAAGGTCACCTTTATGGCAGTACTTCGCCGCGCCCCCTTTATTTTCTGTATTGCATCCCATTTTCATGCATCAGGTCCGTGTCCGTTCGAACGCGTTTGCAAACGCAACTCGAACGCGCATACATTTCGCCTTATCATGCATCAGGTCTCCTTTCCGTTCGAACGCGTTTACGAACGCTACTCGAACGTGAGCATTCTGTTTCATTTCCGTTCGAACGCGTTACGAACGCTACTCGAACGTGAGCATTCTGTTTCATTTTCGTTCGAACGCGTTTACGAACGCTACTCGAACGTGAGCATTCTGTTTCATTTCCGTTCGAACGCGTTACGAACGCTACTCGAACGTGAGCCTTCTGTTTCATTTCCGTTCGAACGCGTTTACGAACGCTACTCGAACGCGAGCATTCTGTTTCATTTCTGTTCGAACGCATTTACGAGCGCTGCACGAACGTGCCCACACACTGAACTGAGTCTGTCTTATTATATTCATGCATAATTGCCTATTGGTTGATCTTCCTTATGCAAATGTGTCAATGTATTACCATTCATATGCTTGTGTCATGATAACATTTGAGTATTATTTCTTGCGGTATATCGGATGGAAACCCAGACATAAATTCCGTAGCCGATTCCGAATGGACGGTAGTGCGGTCTGTACTTGGGCTACAATTCCACGTACCACTTGGAAAAGTGCCCATATGTGTGCTTGTATGGTTACCATGTGTGCTTGTGTTTTTCCTGAATGTGATATGCAAGTAAAGTTGTATGTTAGCTGCTATCTTGAGATATGTTAAGCATGCAAATTTAA
This sequence comes from Zanthoxylum bungeanum, assembly GCA_019454045.1. Taxonomy (NCBI): domain Eukaryota; kingdom Viridiplantae; phylum Streptophyta; class Magnoliopsida; order Sapindales; family Rutaceae; genus Zanthoxylum; species Zanthoxylum bungeanum. Next base: position 196,522 of record SKCR01022758.1, read on the forward strand.
ATACAAGATATATGTGAAATGCGTACATAAGTTTTAGCTTACACATAAGAATTTAGAAGCATGATACTCTTGTAAATAAGTGTTACTTAAGCCTGTTTAAATTATTACATAAATCCTTTCATTACAAGTGACATAAGTAAGGGACCATTCCGAACCCAACGGTTTGAGGTCTTCCCTTGCGAGGGGTGAGTGCGGCCTTAAATCTTTGTCCCGGTTCACACCGGGTGGCGACTCCATGTTATTCAGTACTTCCCAAACTAGGCCGCGAGCCTAGGAACGGCGTCGCCCAGGTCCTGTGTCCCACAACAACATCCCAATGACTCTCACATGGAGTTTGCAGGAATTGGCTAAGCACACTGACTGCAAATGAAATATCTGGGCGAGTAATTGTAAGATATTTCAACTTTTCAATTAATAGTCTGTATCGTGCAAGATCTTTTAGAGGCTCTCTAACTAGTTTCTTGTACTCTTCAAGGTTCTCCAATGGCTCCCACTCTTTTAGTAGAAGTTTAACATTTGGATCTATGAGCGTGTCAACAGGTTTACAATCTAACATGTCAGTTTGCTGAAGAATGTCTAGAGCATATTTTCTCTGAGAGATGACTATACCAGTATGAGACTGAGCTACTTATATGCCAAGGAAATACTTTAGTAGTCTCAAATTCTTAGTCTGAAAATGATTAAATAAATGTATTTTTCAGTTGTCGAATGCCCGTCTTGGTCACATTCAGTAATGATTATATCATCCACATATACAACCAAGTAAATGCATTGACCATTGGAATATCGATAGAAAATCGAGTGGTCTGCCTCGCTACGAGTCATACCAAATTTTTGAATGACAGTATTGAATCTCCCAAACCGAGCACGCAGAGACTTTTGAGACCATACAGAGAGCGACGAAGCCGACAAACTAGACCATACTCCCCCTGAGCAATAAAATCAGGTGGTTGCTCCATAAAGACTTCCTCCTGGGGGTCTCCATAAAGAAAAATATTCTTGATGTCCAGCTGATAGAACGACCAGTGACGCATAACAGCCATGGAGAGAAACAAACGGACGAAAGTAATTTTGGCTATAGGAGAAAAAGTGCCACCATAGTCCAAACCAAATATCTGGGTATAACCTTTAGCAACCAAGTGAGCCTTGAGTCGATCAATATGCCCATCAGGACCAACTTTCACCGCATAAACCCATCGACAACCAACTGTAGATTTTCCAGGCGGTAACAGAACCAAATCCCAAGTGCCAGTTGAGTGTAAAACAGCCATTTCATCTATCATATAGTGTGTTTCATGAAAGGACCAAGCACATAGAAGTTGATTATCACTTTATCAAGGAGAAAAGTTTATCTGGATACATAGTCACTAGTTTTGTCAACTCTGAAGGAAAATTAGCGGACATCCTTACTAAGTCTCTTTGCGGTCCTCGTATTGATTTTATTTGTAACAAGCTTGATGCATATGATTTATATGCTCCAGCTTGAGGGGGAGTGTTAGAAATAGGAAAGTATCTTTAAGATTATTAGGGATATGGTAATTGATTTATGTAATTATGGCTAGATTTATTTTCCTTTTATAGAGAAGACTGAAGGCTATATAAAGCCTATTCTTGTAAAGTTTAAAATAAGAAAATAAAAAGAGGGTTTCCTCCATTTCTTCATTTTTTTTTTGTTTGAAGAAAAGGTATTGGGTCTAGCCTAAATATATCAAAACACCAATAACTGCTAGGTGAGATGTCTAAATCTAAGGTTGATTGATCAAGCCTTGTAATTTGTTACAAATAAAAAATATGTTTCTAACTTGTTTGGCCTATGGTTCCAACAATTGTTAAGTAAGGTTCCATAAATTTAATAAGAAAATGATCACTCATGAAATATTTAATGAGATTACATGATGTTCCATCTCGGGAGTATATAATTTGAATAAATTAGTGAGAGCACCGTTCAGTTTAAAGTCCAAAACGTAATAGTGTGATATTTACAACGATACATATTCATGTATTCCTTTTTCCTGAAAAAATACACAAACAAAAGAAAATCCCAGGTGATACACTAATTGAAAATAAATATCTAACCCTCTTTAAAAATAATTGACACCCATAATTCACTGGACATATTTAGTAGCTTTAGCATAAATACTCTGATGTTTTTCACTCACTACTCATTTATATGAGAAAAGCTAAGCATTCAGATTATCTCAGAATAGTCCTGAACTATCAGATATTTGGCTAAGTCATTGATGGGCCAACACCCATAGTTCTTTTTGAATATCTATTCCTTAAAAGTTTTGAAACAGTTCCTGACCACTGTTAGTGTAACTAAAACAGGAAATCACTTTCTCAGGATTTTTAAAAGATATCGTTTCTTTTTAAAATAGAACTTAAAAGGAAAAGTTAATGAAATAGTTATTGCCACACCATCTTCTAGTAAGACATCAAAGGCAAGAAATCATATGGGTTTTGACCTAAATGAGATATCTCTTAGAGAAATCAAAAGGACATGGGCAAAATCTAAAACAAGGTGTCAAGAATCATGCAAATGATAAATGTCATTTTTGCAAGAAGCTCGATCAATGGAGGATGAACTGCCCTTTATACCTTGAGAGCTTGAGATCAAAGAAAGTGTAATGTACTTTTTCATGTAATGTTATAGAGCTAAATTAAATGTTATTTCAGATTCTAATTCCTGAATCGTAAATTCAAAAGTTTCTTCACATATAATATGTTGTTAAAGAACCTTCATAGTAATTACTTACTCGAGGATGATTCTATAACTTAAGAAGATGCCTAAAGTAGCAAGTACACATTTATACTTGTTTGGCATTTCAGCCATACTTGTATATTATATAGAGTGTTGTATAATGTTAAAGCCAATAGAAATATTTTGTTCATCAATCGAATGTGTAAATTTCATTACACCTTCACTTATGATAGATATAAATGTTTCATTATTATAGATATAAATGTTTCATTTATTTGAGAAATAAATAGATTAGCATAAGTCTAAATATAAATGGTTTATATGTCTTAGAGATAAACATGACAAATACTGCTAATAAGAAAAGATCTAGAAATGCAATTCAAAAGACTTATATGGCTTCATAGATTAGGTCAAATTTGAGAAAAACAGATTATAAAGATGGTTACATATGGACTTTTAGGTCCATTGGGCTCTAAACCTTACTTAACTTATGAATCATGTCTCCGTTATAACATGACCAAATCACCTTTTGTTTGTCAAATGAAATGAGCCAATAAAATCTTTGAATATATCCACATAGTTGTATGTGGGCCATTTGATGAAATGGTTGTATAAAGTTTTTCATACTTCATGACCTATACCGATGATGGATCATTGTATGGTTATGTGTATCACTTGAAATGTTCAAAGAAATCAAAATAGTAGTAGAGAAACATACAGCAAAGAATATTAAACACTACCATCTGATCGTGGTGGATTATATTTGAGTACTGAATTTCTAGATTTCTTTATGATTAACAGTATATTTTTTTAAACTCACTCATTCTTGTACACATTAATATAATGGTGTATAGGTGAGGAGAAATTATATTTTACTTGATAGAGTATGATTTATAATAAAGCTTCTCGAACTTACTCATATATCTTTTGAGATATACCCTCAATACCACAATACATATCTTGAACATGACTCTATCCAAAGTGGTTCCCAAAACTTTATATTAGATATAGTATGAGAAATGGCCAAAGCTTCAATTAGTTGAAGTATTGAAATGTACCGCTTTTGTTAAAATTGTTTAACCTGATAAGCGAGATGCAAATATGGAAAGTTTGATATTGATCAAACATCATAATGATGAGCCTATTGATATTGATGAACCTGTTCATACAGATCAACTTGTTTGATCTGATCCTCAACCTTCTGTAGACTAAACTTTTTGTAAATTCTCTAGAATAAAACATCTTCCGCATAAACAATTCTTTCTGCCTAAAGAATGATTTTGAATCATTCTTGATAAAATAAATGATGTATAAAGGATGATCCTAAAACCTATGATGAGATGATATTAGATATCAAATTATGAAAGATGGCTTACAGCCATGAAATCCAACATAGACTAATTAGGTGTGGTCACCTACCTAAGGGAATAATCTCTATTGGCCTATCTGTATAATACTTACTATTGCAGCTTGTTATGACTACTAGATATGGCATATGGATGTTTTGATATCCTTCCTCAATGTTTCACTAATGAGACCATATATATGAAACAACTTGTAGGGCTTGTTTCAGATAGTCACATAGATAATAAACTACAAAAATCCATGTTTGGATTAAAACAAGCTTCCAGAAAGTGGAACATACGATTCAATGATGCGGTCAAATTGTCTCACTTCATCTTGAATATTGATGAACCATGAGTTTACGAGAAGGAAATTGAAAATGTCATTCAATTTCTTGTGAAATATATATGTGATATACTTATTATGAGAATTGATGTGGACATTCTAACTGAGAAAAAATTATGGTTGTCTAATATATTCTCCATATAAAACTATATTTGGGACTAGCAACCTACATTTAAGGTTTTCATCTCTATAAGTGATATAGCGAAATGAATAGTAGGTCTTTTCCAGAAATTTATACATAGAAATAGTAATGAAAAAGAATCAGTATGGAAGACCTTAAGGAAATCATCTTTCTTTACAGTTATAGCATTCATCTCTCCGACAAAGATGAGACACTAGAGTAAAGTTAAAGTTGTGCACATGTGGAGAATTACTTATGCTCTAGCCATAAGCAGTTTCATGTACGTAATTTTATGAACGAGATATAATATAACTAATGCTCTAAAATTTATGAGCATAAATCAGACAAATCCTAGAGAATGACATTTGAATATGGTCAAAATGAATCCTAACATACTTAAGAAGAACTAAGAATTTAGTTTTGATTTATAGGAGAGGTAAAATGAGGGTTACACTGATTTTGACTTATGAGGGTTACACTGATTCTGACTATAAGTCAGACGTGGATGATAGAGTGTCTACTTCTGTATTTGGTTTCATAGGTAATGGATGAGCTGTTAGCTGGAAGAGTCCCACGTAGACTACCACAACTGTTTCTATTACATGAGCTGAATATATTACTGCTTCTGAAGCTGTGAATTAGGCTTTTTAGTTCTATGTTCATAACTGAACACGAAATGGTTTCTTCCATTGTCATTCCAGTAAATTCGTATTGTGATAATAATGGAGCTAAATGAACCTAAGTCTCACTGGAAGTCGAATGAGTATTCTACCTAAAGTATCACTAAGATCATTCAGTTTATAACAGATAAATTACTAATCGTATTTCTAACTCTACAGCGGAAATGTTACGACACCGACTTAGTCTATGACACAATAGCAGATGGGTTTTCTGATACCGAGATGATTAGCTCAAGTGTAAGTGAGAGTTTGTTGAGGATATACCCTAGAGCCAATTGTGTCATACGGTTTATAGGTATTATCCTTATGTAAATATAATCTTTTGATTAGTTGTAAATTAGTTTACGATTAATATTATAACAATCCTATAATATTCTGCATCTATTCGGTTGTTATCTTATAGATTATACAAAATGTGATCTCGTGGTGTATTTCGTGTCGAGACTCTATCTGCAATAGATTGTAGATATGAGTACACAGTTTCGATATAAATACATTCGAATTTGTTCTCGGTTGAGTTGTTCTCGGTTGAGGTGATGTCATAATGGATGATCACATCGCATGATTGACATCTTTTTTATGTTGCCATTAATCAGTACTTGATACTGATATTTGGGTGACGAGTCTCACATCACAAGAGTATGAACATGGTAATACATTTGAGAAATACGTTACTAAACGTGACTTAACACGACGAATCACATGAGGGATTATCCGCAGTCAATGATTCGTTGCACAACCGTACTAGCGTACCATTAGTCCTTTGACCTGCGATATCACGACTGCCGTCTGTATTGAGACATATTGTTCACTTGTGTATATCATATCGGGCTAGCCATGCCTAGTGAAGGAAGCTTATTGACAATATGTTCTTAATGTATGAGGAAAGGTGATGATCGAGATGGAATCTGCTGGCTCAAATACTTGAGCCTGAGATCTTATGCGGAAATATCATACACGGGGATCAATTCTTCAGCTGGAGCACACGTCTTTCGAAAATATATTATACAGATATGTGGATCCTATATATGATTGATATCATTATCCTATGATTGAGTTAGGGGCTTGATGATTTCATAACCCACACTCAATCGAGATTCGAAATCAGAGGGAACTACACGTAAAAACAACTATATAGGTTTATCCAATATTTCATTCTTCGTGTCTGGGGGTCATGACATATTGCTAGAGGTCACTCATAATCATTGAGATTTTCGATTGTAATGGGTTGTACCGAAGTGATACGAATATGTTCGTGTTAACTCATGTCCAGTTCACGGAGAACCCAATGGATTGCACACATTAGCCAAATGATTGACGAATTAATTAAATTGTATTGATATATGATCACAAGACAATTTATATACTTTATCGATAAAATGTAAAATATTTCCTGGTGTTGACGTGCTAGCATAAACATATTCGGGAAATATTCTGGTGATTTTAGAAATATCGTAAATATGATTTGCAGATAGTTGAGAGACTGATAAAGATGTTTAAGAGTCAAAGTTATATTCGTGAATATAATATGTTAATATTATAATATAATAACTAGATATTTAATTACTTAACATATGTCAAAATCTAACTTGACAAGTGTCAAGTTCTTTTATTTACACATGGCATCATGTGATTTTGCCAAATGTCAAGATGTCATTAAATACAAGATATTTGATTTTACATTTAAGATAAATATTTATTTATTTTTAAATAAATAGAATATCTAGATATTTATTTTACTTTATTATGAAAATTTTTGATTTGGCCATTTGTTAAAGTCTTAAGGTGACACTTGGGACCATGATTTGTTGATAAATGTCAAGATCTCATCAAATCCACCAAATTAGATAGGTGTTGATTTAATTGAAATACTTTAAGTATTTATATTATTTATTTAATTAGATTAAATGTAAAATATTTGATTTTATATTTAATATTAGGTATTTAATATTAAGCAAATATCTTAAATACTTTTAACTAGCCTATTAGGTTTTGACATGTGGCAAGTAACTTGTTTAACTTATTACTTGAAGTCTTGTGACTTGTAACTAATTAAACAAAATGACTTGTTACTAATTATAATAGGTAAAAGTCACAAGGTGTATTTAATACATATATGAAACAAAAAAATCATGGACAATACAAGTAAGTTACGGCCATTGCATATGGTAGAAGGGAAAATTATTTTCTTTATTCCCATGTGTTAGAGATTTAGATCATGAAGATGGAAAAGAAAAGGAACTTGATTCCTTTATGTTTCTTCTTTAAAGTTCAAGCTAAGTGTGGGACACAGAAAATCTGGGCGACGCATGCTGTCCCGGGCTCGCGGCCCGGTCGGGAGTACGGAATAGCCACGGGGGACTAAACCGGAGAGTAATGGAGTCGCCACCCGGTGTGAACCGGGAAAATAAGATTTAAGGCCGCACTCACCCCTCGCAAGGGAAGACCTCAAACCGTTGGGTTCGGAATGGTCCCTTACTTATGTCACTTGTAATGAAAGGATTTATGTAATAATTTAACCAGGCTTAAGTAACACTTTTTTCAAGAGGATCATGCTTCTAAATTCTCATATGAATACATCAACAAGTTCATCACAACATGCACATCACATGGCAATCTCATGAACACATTTCAATCCTATAATATGGAAAATTAAGAACAACCTAATCATGCTTGAGTACTATCTCATGAACCTATTAACCAAATAACATGCTAACAGCCTAATCATGCTTGAATACAATCCCGAGAACACATAGAATGGATAAATGCATGGATACAAATAATACGGTTGGCTATATAACACAAGAAAGATCAACCAAGAGGCAATTATGCATGAATATGATAAGACAGACTCAGTTCAGTGTGTTCACGTTCGTGTAGCGTTCGTAAACGCGTTCGAACGGAGATGAAACAGAATGCTCACGTTTGAGTAGCGTTTGATAACGCGTTCGAACGGAAATGAAACAGAATGCTCGCATTCGTATGGCGTTTGATAACGCGTTCGAACGGAAATGAAACAGAATGCTCACGTTCGTATGGCGTTCGTTAACGCGTTCGAACGGAAATGAGACCTGATGCATGATAAGGCAAAAATGCTTGCGCGTTCGAGTTGCGTTCGTAAACGCGTTCGAACGGGAACAGACCTGATGCATGAAATGGGACACAATACATAAACAACAAAATAAAGGGGCGCGGCGAAGTACTGCCGTAAAGGTGGCCTTTTGGGGCTCTTGATCTCTCAAAGAGAGGACCTTTAGACCAACATACTAAGCCCATGCGCTCGACTGAATCATGCGTACAAAGAATTAAAAGCAATGATATTAAACATAGTGTGCCCGATTGAACGTATCTTGTATCTAACCGGGCACACATCAACCGGCGCGGCAAAGCATCGTGGTAAAGGGCTTTAGCCCCTCCCCATAGGGGATCTCACATCGCACTTACTAAACCCATGCGCTCGGTTGAATCATGCATACGAAAATAAAGACAATCATATCAAACTAGGTATGCTCGATTGAACGTATCTCGTATTCAACCGAACACATATCAATCGGTGCGGCAAAGCGTCGTGGTGAAGGATTTTAACCCCTCCAATTAGGGAACCTTTCATCGCACTTACTAAGCCCATGCACTCGATCATATCATACGAGAATAAGCAACATACAAAATTTAAATGACAAGAAATAAATAAACCAAAGCAACACAACACAAGAGAAGGTGCTGTTTACTCAAGTGATACGTGGAGTTGTGTCCCATGTACAGACCGCACTACCGTCCATTCGGATTCGGCTACGGAATTTACGTCTGGGTTTCCATCCTATATACCACAAGAGACAACACTCTTCCATTCATCCAATACCCACAACACACATCATACACACAACAAATGCCGCAAGTATTGAAAATATAATCAAAGTAAATGACCAGAAATTAAATAAGAATAAGTGTGAAAGATACCCTCAGGTCTAACCTTTTAAATCACCTCTCGGATGTACGGTACACGATTGTCGGAAGGGTGGATGCTCCGCAACTCTCCCGGTTCATTGGTTCACTGTTCTCGTTCGTTGTCTTACTGTTTTGAGTCCGTTTTGCTACTGTTTCCTTGTGGTTTCGCTGCCGTCTCCTCTTTATCTTTTGCTTCTCTTTTTGGGTGTGTTCTTCTCTAATTTTTATGTGTGTTGTGTATGAGCTAGGGACTAGGGTTGAGAAGGTTGGTGAATGGTTCTTTTTATAGGCAAAGGGTTGGGCTTGACAAGGAAATGGATTTGGCTAATTAAAGAGGGATTTGATTTGGTTTGGTTTAGGAATGCAAGGGATTTGATTTGGTTTGTTTTAGGAATACAATATTTTAGATTGGTAATTATCTTATTAGATTAGGAAGTCAAATATATGATTGGCTTTAATTGGTTGATTGATTTTAACTTGGTATGATTATATTTTTGATTTAGTATGTGATTTGTTTAATTTAGGCATGATTTTAGTTTAAGTTGGTAATTGTTTATTTTATGTTTGGTATATGTTTTATTTAATTATTTAATTAATTTAATTACTATCTTATTTAGTTAATGTTTTAATTAATATTTATTTATTTAAATTGGGATGTGTTTTATGGGCTTTGTGGGGCTAATTGGGCTGGATGTAAGGCTAGCAGCAAAACCAGAATTACCGACACCGTTCGAACGCTTACTCGAACGCGTCACGAACGCCCGCAATCCGTTTGACGTTCGAACGTAAACACGAACGCAGCACTAACGAAAACAGTGAACCTTGTTTATTCTGAATTTCCCCTTCCGATGTCCGTTTCCCGTGACCTCCGTGACTTAAAAGGTAGTGTCTCCAAAATGAGACTCATCATAGGGACTTATGTGTAAAAATACAGTGCCTACAGTCGCCCCCACTTTGATGGGACTTGTGTAATGTGCAACAGTGACAATCCTATCAAAGTTTATGCAATGCATTTTCACTTACCTGGCTCGCCAGCTGCCGCTTGACTTACCATGTGTTGAGTTGAGTTGGTGATGTAGTGGACCTCGATCCTGGGACGTATCCCCATAACTGCAAGTGACTTGGGCCTTGGCCCTAGAATTTATTCCAAAACTGAGATTTATTCTTGGATTCGTTCCAAAACTGAGATTTGTTCTCGGATTCATTCCAAAACTGAGATTCGTTCTCGGATTTATTCCAAAACTGAGATTCATTCTCGGATTCATTCCCAAACTGAGATTCGTTCTCGGATTCATTCCAAAACTGAGATTTATTCTTATGGATTCCTTCCGTATTCTGAGATTCATTCTCTGGATTCCTTCCAAATTCTGAGATTCATTCTCTGGATTCCTTCCACATTCTGAGGTTCATTCTCTGGATTCCTTCTAAATTCTGAGATTCATTCTCTGGATTCCTTCCAAATTCTGAGATTCATTCTCTGGATTCATTCCAAATTCTGAGATTCCTTCTCTGGATTCTTTCCATATTCTGAGATTCATTCCCGGATTCATTCCAAAACTGAGATTCATTCCCGGATTCGTTCCAAACTCTGATGATGTGGGCCTCGGCCCTAGGATTCATTCCTGGATTCATTCCATAATTCTGACGACGTGGGCCTCGGGCCGAGGATTCATTCCCGAGCTGATACTGATGTGGGCCCTGACCCATGCTGATACTGATGTGGGCCTCAACCCCGGGACGCATCCCCAAGCTGATACTGATGTGGGCCCTGACCCATGCTGATACTGATGTGGGCCTCAACCCATGCTGATACTGATGTGGGCCTCGCCCCCAGACTGATATTGTACTGTCGCTGCTTTTGGTTGACTTGCATTTGACGCTTTCTCTTTTTCGTTGTTGAAACCTGTGATTTACAAAACAAAACAAACACCAAAAAGAATGCCAAAATACGTTACGTGTATGCATGCATGGATGAAGTTCCTATTCCGTTGGGTTAGGTTTTCTATCAATTCTCTTGATGACTGTTTAGTCTTCTCTTCCTTATGCAAAGAACTACTTCATTCTATCTTCGTTGACTGGCTCGATGTACTCATTCCTTTCCAAGTTTGACAATCTCACTGTCCTCATTTCCCAGTTTCTGAACGGCTAACTTATCCTTTTTGCTTGCTTTTTCTAAGGATCCCCCGTGTTCTGAGCATCTTAATACCAAGATTGAATGCTTTTGTCACATGCACTCATGTTGCAAGTTGAGAAGTGGAGATTCAGGCAAGTAAGCGAAATGAACTTCTTTATTATTGTTGAGAAAAAGTCCGAACAAGCAAACAAAATCAATGTCTTTATTAAAAATGCAAGATAAACTTGGAGAAACAGCATTGCCTTCTTCCTCAGCCTATGGTTCTTCATCATTGTCATCTCTTATCCCAATGATTGAAGCTGAGTGGTTGAGAGCCTGGAGGACAAGGGTTTCGGGTAGGCCAGAGTTGATCATGTAGTTAGGTAGGGGATTTCTGTGTGCATTGGGTTGTTCTCTTTCTGGGTCAGGTATTTTGTGGGTGTCAATGAGGTCTTGGATCTCATGCCTAAGGCGGGGGCAATTGTCAGTTTCGTGACCCTTTTGTTGGTGGAAGTAACAGAATAAGTTTAAGTCAAGGTAGTGGGGTACATGGCTTGGAAGTGGTTTATGTTCCAAGGGTTTCAGGAGTCCTTGCATCTTCAACTTTTCAAACACCTTCGATAGAGGCCTGCCAAGGTTGGAAAATCGCCTATTTCTGATGGCGGCAACCTCGGCAGTAGTGGGCCTTGTCTCAGAATGCCCCCCAAAATTCCTCTTATTCTGGCCATAAAACTTCCGGTTCTCGGCCTCCTCTTCTTCAATGTCCATGACAGTTTCCCTTAGCTGCCGAAAATCAGTAATCATCGAAGTCATTCTCCACAGTTTGCCATAAATAGAGGGCTTGGTGCCCTTTGATGATCATTTTAATCTGGTCCTTCTCAGAGGGCCGAGTCTGCATCTTCAGAAGCTGGCTTCTCCAGCGGTCTACATACTCCTTGAAGCTTTCTTCTGGCTTCTGCTTAGTGTTCTCCAAATCACGAAGTGACAAATCAATCTCTAAGTCTGTAACATATTGCTTCAGAAAAGCATCAGCTAGTTCCCTCCAATCTTCATTAACCTTCTTCTCAAGGCTATGATACCAAACCACAGGAGCCCCCTCGAGTGACATCCCAAACATCTTTTGGACTTGGCGTTGTGATAGGCCCACTGAACTCATGACCGAGACATATTGCTGCAGATGGACTCTCGGGTCTCCATTCCCATTAAACTTGGCCATGTCGGGCATTCTGAACTGAGCAGGCAACTGTTCCTCAAAGGTCATCGCCTCATAGTCTAGTAAGTCTTCATCCTTACCCTTCATCTTACGGGTAACAGACTCTACCTGGTCACGGAGTTTTTGCAATTCTGCCTGAGACCCAACTGTTCTCCCAGTGGCATAATCAGCCATATCATCATCAAAAGCGGGGATGTCATCCCCCAACCCATTCGGAGGCTCCTCGCGCCTTACATTCTCAGAATTTCCCCCGGCACGGGGTACAGCCATATTTGTCATGGCAGTAGTCAAGGCTTGCAACTGTTCAATAATCTTGGCGAAACCATTTTCCAACTGATCTATCCAGGATACCTCAGTATCTGATTCACTCATGTTTGTTCTCGGTATTTTGGTGAGTCTTCCCTTTTCCCTAACCCAACGGGAGTCTATGATGGCTTTTAGAACACAAGGGTTAGCATGATGTATGTATGCATGGGGTGCATGAGATGCATGTAACATATATAATATACTAAATCAATTAAAATTTTCACACAAATCGGCCCGTTACCATTTTAGAATTTTTCAGGCTAATTGTCACAGGAGTGAACCCATCCCAGTTTAAATGGCCCAACGAGTTCACATCTTATGACAAGGAGCCCAACTAAAGCCAAATGGTAATGTTCCGAACACAAGTACAAAGTGGCCCATCAACACTTAGACGCCTTTGGCCCAATAGTCATTAGATACGTTCTTGTCCCAGTTTAAATGGCCCAACAAGCCCATATCCCATGGCAAATGGTCCAAACGGATCCAAACGACGATGTTCCCAAACACAAGCATAGAAGGAAGATAATGCAAACGTAATAATTTCTACAGTATGGCCCATCAACATTTCAGAAGCTTTGGGCCTAATAGTCATAAGGTACGAACTTGCCCCAGTTTAAATGGCCCAGCAAGCCCGCATTTCTGACAATAGTCCAACTGCATCCAAATGAGGATGGTCCACAAGCACATATTCAAGGAAAATAATTGTTACTTTAGCCAACCCGGTCTATAGGTGGGTTAGTAAGAGTATAGACAAAGGCTCTCATCGGCGAAGGATGGCCCACAACTAGGTCTCCCCACTCAAGGGTTCGAGCAACCAAGTGAGCGCACCCTTTTTTATACACTAAGGTACGTGCCAATGAGCTATGGTGTGTGACGGACTGTCAAATGGATTTCCCGTTGTAGATCCCCCAGAGGGAAGGTGGAGCGAGGCTCACTTAAATACCCAAGCCTCTTAGGCTGTTATCGCTTGTTGTCAGGAATAAACAACGAGTCCTCCAAATTAGTCCATCACAATAGGCTACAAGTAGATGGCTATCTAGGTGCCTTCACAGCTTTTCCTTCTAGAAAGGTAGTGAATGAAGGAAGACACCAAACCATTACCTAGCCTTAAAATGCCTTTGATTAAACCCTAACTTTATCCACTATAGACACGGTCAATTAAAACATAAATCCAAACATCAGAAGACAATATTTCGGGGCCAATTCTCTATCCCCAGTGGAGTCGCTAGACTGTGGGACACAGGATCTGGGGCGACGCATGCTGTCCCGGGCTCGCGGCCCGATCGGGAGTATGGAATAGCCACGAGGGACTAAACCGGAGAGTAATGGAGTCGCCACCCGGTGTGAACCGGGAAAATAAGATTTAAGGCCGCACTCACCCCTCGCAAGGGAAGACCTCAAACCGTTGGGTTCGGAATGGTCCCTTACTTATGTCACTTGTAATGAAAGGATTTATGTAATAATTTAACCAGGCTTAAGTAACACTTTTTTCCAAGAGGATCATGCTTCTAAATTCTCATATGCATACATCAACAAGTTCATCACAACATGCAACATCACATGGCAATCTCATGAACAAATTTCAATCCTATAATATGGAAAATTAAGAACAACCTAATCATGCTTGAGTACTATCTCATGAACCTATTAACCAAATAACATGCTAACAGCCTAATCATGCTTGAATACAATCCCGAGAACACATAGAATGGATAAATGCAGGGATACAAATAATACGGTTGGCTATATAACACAAGAAAGATCAACCAATAGGCAATTATGCATGAATATGATAAGACAGACTCAGTTCAGTGTGTTCACGTTCGTGTAGCATTCGTAAACGCGTTCGAACGGAGATGAAACAAAATGCTCACGTTTGAGTAGCGTTTGATAACGCGTTCGAACGGAAATGAAACAAAATGCTCGCGTTCATATGGCGTTTGATAACGCGTTCGAACGGAAATGAAACAGAATGCTCACGTTCGTATGGCGTTCGTTAACGCGTTCAAACGGAAATGAGACCTGATGCATGATAAGGCAAAAATACTTGCGCGTTCGAGTTGCGTTCGTAAACGCGTTCGAACGGGAACAGACCTGATGCATGAAATGGGACACAATACATAAACAACAAAATAAAGGGGCGCGGCGAAGTACTGCCGTAAAGGTGGCCTTTTGGGGCTCTTGATCTCTCAAAGAGAGGACCTTTAGACCAACATACTAAGCCCATGCTCTCGACTGAATCATGCGTACAAAGAATTAAAAGCAATGATATTAAACATAGTGTGCCCATTGAACGTATCTTGTATCTAACCGGGCACACATCAACCGGCGCGGCAAAGCATCGTGGTAAAGGGCTTTAGCCCCTCCCCATAGGGGATCTCACATCGCACTTACTAAACCCATGCGCTCGGTTGAATCATGCATACGAAAATAAAGACAATCATATCAAACTAGGTATGCTCGATTGATAGTATCTCGCATTCAACCGAACACACATCAATCGGTGCGGCAAAGCGTCGTGGTGAAGGATTTTAACCCCTCCAATTAGGGAACCTTTCATCGCACTTACTAAGCCCATGCACTCGATCATATCATACGAGAATAAGCAACATACAGAATTTAAATGACAAGAAATAAATAAACCAAAGCAACACAACACAAGAGAAAGTGCTGTTTACTCAAGTGATACGTGGAGTTGTGTCCCATGTACAGACCGCACTACCGTCCATTCGGATTCGGCTACGGAATTTACGTCTGGGTTTTCATCCTATATACCACAAGAGACAACACTCTTCCATTCATCCAATACCCACAACACACATCATACACACAACAAATGCCGCAAGTATTGAAAATATAATCAAAGTAAATGACCAGAAATTAAATAAGAATAAGTGTGAAAGATACCCTCAGGTCTAACCTTTTAAATCACCTCTCGGATGTACGGTACACGATCGTCGGAAGGGTGGATGCTCCGAAACTCTCCCGGTTCACTGTTTCACTGTTCTCGTTCGTTGTCTTACTGTTTTGAGTCCGTTTTGCTACTGTTTCCTAGTGGTTTCGCTGCCGTCTCCTCTTTATCTTTTGCTTCTCTTTTTGGGTGTGTTCTTCCTCTAATTTTTATGTGTGTTGTGTATGAGCTAGGGACTAGGGTTGAGAAGGTTGGTGAATGGTTCTTTTTATAGGCAAAGGGTTGGGCTTGACAAGGAAAGGGATTTGGCTAATTAAAGAGGGATTTGATTTGGTTTGGTTTAGGAATGCAAGGGATTTGATTTGGTTTGGTTTAGGAATACAATATTTTAGATTGGTAATTATCTTATTAGATTAGGAAGTCAAATATATGATTGGCTTTAATTGGTTGATTGATTTTAACTTGGTATGATTATATTTTTGATTTAGTATGTGATTTGTTTAATTTAGGCATGATTTTAGTTTAAGTTGGTAATTGTTTATTTTATGTTTGGTATATGTTTTATTTAATTATTTAATTAATTTAATTACTATCTTATTTAGTTAATGTTTTAATTAATATTTATTTATTTAAATTGGGATGTGTTTTATGGGCTTTGGGGGGCTAATTGGGCTGGATGTAAGGCTAGCAGAAAAACCAGAATTACCGACACCGTTCGAACGCTTACTCCAACGCGTCACGAACGCCCGCAATCCGTTTGACGTTCGAACGTAAACACGAACGCAGTACTAACGAAAACAGTGAACCTTGTTTATTCTGAATTTCCCCTTCCGATGTCCGTTTCCCGTGACCTCCGTGACTTAAAAGGTAGTGTCTCCAAAATGAGACTCATCATAGGGACTTATGTGTAAAAATGCAGTGCCTACACTAAGTCATTTCATTTTCCATAGAAAATTGATTTAGTTAATCAAAGTTTTGTGAAAAATAGTCTCACAAGCTTTGAATGATCTCTCAAATAACAAACCGAGAGTTTTGTCAAACCGATTCGGTGTGTGGATATGATTGGAGGCAATTGGAGACAGTTCATTTTTTGGATTGAGCTCACGGGAGGTAAACACGTTATGTGTGTGTGTGTGTGTGATGTGTATGTGTGTCCTTTATCGTGAAAAAGCAAAATTTTAAAAACACATAAAGATCAGTTGTGCTTTTTCCGCACGGTTCATTCTACGGCCGTAATCACGGGAAAGGAAACTGTTTCTCACAATCATGAACTTTAGTCACCGAGCATACCAATGAGTTTCAAAACTTGGTGAATCAGTTATCTGTGGTAGACATACAACTTGAAGATGAAGCATAATCTCTTCTACTTCTTAGTTCTCTTCCCGATAGCTGGGAGACATTGGTGGTTTATCTTAGAAACTCGGCCCCAGGTGGCAAACTTACCATGTCTATGGTCAAATGATAAGATCAGGAAAAAAAAGTTAGCACAAATCAGTCACAAGCCCTCGTCACGAATAATAGAGGAAGACAACGAGATAGAAATCGAAGTAGAGGGAGAGGTAGAAGTAAAAACAGAGGCAGATCCATAGACGGAAGAAAGCCTACTTACAAATGCTACCATTGTGGTATAGAATGACACTTAAAGAAAAATTTCCGAAATTACAACAGGAGCAGGGTTAAAGCGATCCCCAGCCGAAGAATAACGATGAAGAGATGCTAATCACTGTCTTAGTTGATGTAGTTATCTGTTCCATTCAAGAAAATACATGTCTTCACACTGCAACCCAAGATGTTGAGTGGGTGTTAGATGCTGCAGTATCTTACCATGTCACTCCCCATAGAGATTTCTTCACAACATATAAAGTATGAGACTTTGGTGCAGTGAAGATGAGAAATACTGATTCCTCTGAGATAGTGGGAATTGATGATGTTCAGATACAGAAAAATATTGAGTGTACAGTAACCCTAAAGGATGTCAGACATTTTCCAATTTTGGTTAAATATACTTTTGGGGATAGCCCTTGACAAACAGGGCTATGCTAATCACTTTAGCAGTGGCACATTGAGAATGATAAAAGGCGTCATGGTTGTCATTCGATGACTTATTTGTGGCATTTTATACAAGAGTTATGTGAATATGTGTGCAGACAACCTCAATATAGATGAACGAGAGGCTGCTCAAAATCTGTGACACTAGAGATCCGATCACATGAGTGAGAAATAGTTTTCAACCCGGACAAAGAATTATCTTATCACTGTTTCCAAGAATGGTGCATTAGATCATTGTAATCACTCTTTATTTGGTAAGTAACATAGTCGCCTTTAATTTCTCTTCTATGAGAAGATCAAAGTAGTCTGGTATACTCTGATTTTTGTGGTCCCTTGGAGGTTAATTCACTGTTGGTAACAAGTATTTTCTGATTTTCATTGATGATACTTCTCGAAAAGTGTGGGTATATTTCTTGAAGATGAAGAATCAGGTCATGGATCATTTCAAACTATTTCATGGCATGGTCGAGTGTGAAATAGGAAAGAAACTGAAGTGTCTTCGCACAAATAATGAAAGCATGTATACTTCCAAAGGGTTCGATGACTATTGTAGAAGACACGACATTCCACATGAGAGGACTGTTCCACGTACCCCACGATATAATGTCGCACCATTATAGAGAATGTCAGAAGCATGATCAATATCACTAAGCTGCTAAAGTCAATCTAGGAGAAGCTGTTTGAGCCGCTTCTTGTTTGATCAACTGTTCACTGTCAGTATCGTTGAATTTTGAAATTCAGAAGAAAGTGTGGTCTGGTAAAAATCCCTTTTACTCTCACTTAAGAATATTTGATTGTTTAGCTTTTGCCTATACCTCATGCATCTTTATAGGCTATGGAGACGAAGAGTTCAGATACGGGTTATAGGACCTGAAAGAAAAGAATGTCATTGTAGAAACGAAGCAGGGTTTATCGCCATGCCTATGATGTCGGCGACCACTACATTGTTGGGATCGTAGCCCGTAGAGAGTATAGATAGTCCTGCATAGGACTAATCGGAGATAAAAGAGTCGCCATCCGGTATGAGACACCGAGAATGATTTAAGGCTGCACTACACCCCTCGTAATGTCTGATCTTAAACCCGTTTGGGTTCAGAATGGTCTCTTACTGATGGCAATATAATATTTATGCTCAAATGAGGTATCCTTATATCTTATAATTCAATCACATGTAGTAACAATTTATAAAAAGAAACATACAATTCACAATCATGAAACGGTAAAAAAAAAACAATGAATAAATATCTAGAAACTAAAACAATAACAATAAGATAATAAGTAAACAAATTAGAGCATGCATCACATCGGTCTGACCTTATGGGAGACTAGCCGAACATTTTTATATGCCATTGGTGTTCAGCTGGACATAGCCCATGTCTGGCCGAATGTATTTCGCAAACTAGAAATGTACAAAAGATAGTTCATGCTTAACTGAAATTAAACAGAATAAATAAAAAACCATGAAACATAACAATAGCATGCAATTCGAACACATCAGAACATATATCTTTTCGAAGCCAAGTCAAACGAAATGTTTTGGGCATTCAATGTCTGGCCGGATTTAGTGTAAGTCTGGCTGGATATGCATTTAGACAGTGAGTAATTATGCGAAATAATAATAAACAAGGCATTAATAAGATAACTAACATACTAGCTGTTGGACAATTATGACCCATAACATCACTATTTGTAAAAGACATGGTGTTTTTGTACAAATTAACTATGTGACAAAGGAAATTTCTCTTTTATCATTTTGTAATTGGATTACTTGGATATATATAAATGATAAAATTCCATATGATTAGTATCAGATTAATAAGATATGAGACAATATTAATTCATAAAAGATTTAATCATTCAACATCCATAGTCGTAGTATTATCGAGACTGGACATCGATAATGCGGAATAGACTAGTATTACACTTGTGCGCGTTATGGAAGCTTAACGGCATAGTTATCATATATTTAAGTATTGGATACTTATGTAAGTGTGATAGGAGGTTCTGTTAGCCGTTGGACCGGGAACAGCTTCGCTCTGGATAGACCCCTCGGAGTCCCATTGGTAGTATGACTATGTGTCTATGGGAATCCGAATCAGGGTAGGTGTATGTGGTCTTAACCTGAGACTTGCATCGCTAATACTTGCGATAATCAGTACGCTTTGGTTTTAGTCGTCCGGAGCTTTAACAGGTTCTGTGTATGCCTCTTCTGGGTTTACTAAGAATCGTAGTGTATTGGGTGTGATGTCAAGATGGAAGTATCACTTCAGTCATATGGAGATGATGATCACGCAGTACACGGAACTAATACTCTTAAATGCTGCAGCTATTGGGATAGTATGACTAGGTCATGATTATCCGATTACAGAGACTAGTTGCTAGTGATCCGATATATGCTTCGTACGGGGCAGACACAATTCCAGCCCTAGGTCTAGCATGTGACATCCGATATTGGATCGTATTACATAATACATTGTATACTACGCCTGATACAGATTATATATTCCTCATTAAATATTTCTGGAGAATTGGGTAGGCACGGTGCTTTGCTAGAAGCTAACCATGTCTTGTAAATCGGTAAGAATGTGGTACAGGGTACGCACGTGTTCAGATGACCGTATTTACTACCAACATATCCAGAGATCTCTTGGGTCGCTTCCCAAAGATTCACCGATGACATTTGACTCGAACAGAATTAATCTGGGATTAATTATGAGAGAGAAAATTAATATGGGACTAATTGCGGCAAGAATTAATCTGGGATTAATTCGTCTAGAAGAGAGAACGCGATTAATTTGGAATTAATCGGTAAAATAAATTTAATAGTTAAATTATATTTTTCTATTTAATTGATTTATTTGGGCTAAAATAATATATTGGATATATTAATTGAAATTGGATTTCAATACGAAATTAAAATTGGATTTTAATTCAAGCGAACAATTAATTTGGAATTAATTCGTAAGCGACTTTCGTAATAATTTTGTTAGGCATTATTACTTAATTAAATTGGATTTAATTACGTTACAATGGAAAATTTGTTTAATCGGATCAAACGAACCTGCGCCCAAAGTGTGTTGTGTAAGCCAACTTGAATTTTGAATTTAAAGTGGTGGGACCCACTAACTTACATCACATGTCACTATTAGTGATGGATGTAGTTGGCTTGTATTTATTACAACTTTTAACACACAACACACACACTTTTTGAAGTCAACTTTAGAAGTTACTATTCATCTCCTTCTCTGTTTCTCTCTTTGGGCGTGAACATGCTCCTTCTATTCTTGAATTTTTATTGCAAAAATTCACCTTTGCTAGCACATAGAGAGTCAAAGAAAGGTGATAGGGAAACTAACCATTGAGTTTGGAATTCAAATCAAAGCTTGGAGCTTCCAACCATCCAAAGAAAGTTTTGAATTTTCTACCAATCAATGTAAGTTCTTTCCGCAAACTTCACTTGATTATTCACACACAAATCATGATCTTAGAGATTCTTGGCATGTCTAGGACACTAACACTAGCATGCATGAAATGATAATACAAGATTAGAAAAAGACAGTAATATGCAGAAATTAAACATTAATAAAGTAACTAAACTAAAGAAAGTAGTAAATGCGACCTGATATGTTTATTAAGTGGTCGGAGGTGTGTGTATGTCCGACCGGGTGTGATGTACATCTAGCCGGAGAAATTGTGTTAGAATAGAAACTCCAAAACACAGAAAGGATAAAATAAGGTGCCCTCAGGTCGTACATTTATGTGTCGTCTGGCTCAGAAGACGTATTTGAAGTCAGTTTATCGTTGGGTTGTTTGCTAGAATGGAATGAACTCCCAAGATTTCTAAGATTTCCTCACTATTTTCTCGTTCTCTTCAAGAATTCAGTATTGCGAAATTTCGACAAAGTTTTCCAAGTAGGTTATGAATTGTCCCTGTGAAGGGGAAACTTTTTTTTTTTTTATAGCAGAGGAGAAAGGTTTGATAATGGAAGAGGAAGACATGATTCATTCCCTATCTCCCATCTCTCGTCAGTTACAACTCGACACATATCCGGACAAAGGTACATCTTGATATATATGTCCGGCCATACATATTCAGTAATTATGATGCCGGTGACTCCAGTAATTAAAGATTTTCACACTCGATGACAACTCAATATATGTCCGGCTGGAAATGTATTTTGAATTATATATTTGGTCGACTATTAAATTTGAATTGTATGTCCCGCATGAGATAATCAGATCCTGTAACTTTTGTAACTGATAATCTACTTATTCAATGATAGTTGTATTATGTCCATCCGAATTTAGGGTTTTCAAGGTATATTTGGTTGGGTATTCTGGAATGAGAGATGATAGGCTAGACATAGGTTATATTCGATTGGCTTTTGGCTGTATTCCCTAGAGTTCATTTCCCTTCCAACGTTCATCGTTATAATTTTTCAAGTGTTCAGAGGGTTTCCATATATGAGACTCATCATCGGGCTACGCGTAAAAATACAATGTCTACAGTCATCAAAAGTAGGGATTTATTATTTTATGAAGATCATACAATAGAAGACATTGAAAAACCAATGATGTCTCCTAATTTCAGTGTCGAGAGAAGTGATTTAAATGCATACCCAACACTAGTACAATTGGCCATAAATAATGATGGGGTGCATGATGTAATGCCAGAAGCAGAACAAGAGGAAGAAAAGAATGTTGAGTAAAATGAGCCACAACCTGCTCCATCAGAAGCTACAAGATCATTCACATATTTGAATAAAGACAAACCTCTAGACACCAGTTAACCTCATGTATGAAGATCTGAGCGAGGTCGGATTCCATCAACCAGATATTTAAAATATGACTAAATTCTGCTTACTGATGGGGGAGCCAGAGAATTTCCAAGAACCTGTATCTCATAAAGACAAAGAAAAATGGCTGCAAGAAATGCATGATCATATTGAATCTCTACAGAAAATCATACTTATGAGATAGTCAAGCTCTCATAAGGCAAAAGGCATTGGAGAACAAATAAGTGTTTAAGCTGAAGAAAGATGGTAGCAGAAATGTGGTGAAACATAATGTCTGGTTAGTAGTTAAAGGATTCCTACGAAAAAAGGAATCGACTTTGACAAAATCTTTTCACCAGTTATAAAAATGGCTTCAATACGAGTTATCCTAGAATTGGTAGCCAATTTGAACCTAGAGCTTGAACATATGGATTTCAATACAGTATTTCTTCATGATGAACTACATGAAGAACTCTATATGGAGCAGCTGGAAGTTTTTGAGGTTTCTGGAAAAAAGAACATTGTTTGCAAGCTGAAGAAGAGTTTGTACGACCTCAAGCAGGCACCAAAGCAATGGTATAAAAATTTTGACTCAGTCATGGTAAGTCAATGCTACAAAATAACTGTTGCAGACCATTATGTTTATATTCAAAGTTTTGCGGATGGAAATTTCGTTGCTCTTCTATTATATGTAGACGACATGTTGATCATTGGATAAAATACAGCGAAAATCAGGTAGTTGAATAAGGAACTCTCTAAGTTTTTTGACATGGATGACTTAAGACCAGCTCACCAAATTTTGGGAATACACATAGTTCGAGACAAAAAGAACAAAAGGTTATGACTATCACATGAGAATATCATTCAACGAGTGATCAAGAGATTCAATATACAAAATACCAAACTTGTCACTACTCCATTAGCTCACCACCTCAAACTGAGCAAGAGTTCGTCCCTCTCATCCAAGAAACAGATAGAGGAGATGCCATCAATACCCTATTCTTCAACAGTTGGAAGCCTAATGTATGTTATAATATGTATTGGGCCAGATATTGCTCACGTAGTAGGTATAGTTAGCCATTTTCTCCCTAATCCAGGAATAGAACACTGAGAGACAGCGAAATGGATTCTCAAGTACCTCAAGGGTACATCAAAGTTATGTATATGCTACGAGAGAGCTGATCCAATCTTTGAAAGCTATACAGATTTAGATATGGTAAGAGATCTTGATACACTTTTGCAATGAGAGCTATTTCATGACAATCAAGATTGCAGAGGTGTATTGCATTATCCACAACAAAAGCAGCATATATTGTAGCAACGAAAGAAGAAAAATATATGTTGTGGTTAAAGCAATTTCTCCAAGAACTAGGGATTAAGCTGACAAAATACAATATATATTGTAATCATCAGTGTACTCTGGACTTGAGTAAGAACTCAATGTGTCATTCTCAGACAAAGCACACCAATATTCGTTATCATTGGATACACAAAGTGATGGAACACAACCATTGAGACTAATAAAGGTCCACACAAAGGAGAATCTAGCTGACATGTTAGCAAATTTGGTTACACAAGATAAGGTAGAGCTATGCAGAGATATAGCTGGGATACTCTTCGAATGAAATTTTTTTTCAGATGTAGTTGGTGGGGAAAAATAATAATATCCAACTATCTCCTCCGTTGTCAAAGATAATGATCACAATTGTCAAAGATTATGGCCACCATTTTCAAAATTTGGTGCAACCACCAAAATAAATTTCTGTGGATTTGGATTTTTTGTTGACTTTTGAATAATGTATTTTGTTATAAATAGAGCTCTCATTTGAGAGCTTAAGCATCCCCAACAATAAGTTCCAAATAAGAGAACTCATAAAGTGTGTCGTGAGATTTTTTGTTCAAGTTTTGTAATATTTGTAAATTCTATTCAAACAATTGTTTTTCCTCATTAATATTTTTCAGTGATCAAAGAATCACAACACATTTTACCCATATTCTTCCTATGCAGATGTCTCCTTCGATTGGGACTACCGTTTTGGCCCGTTAAATATTCATATTTAGTCACAAATTTCCACCACCACTTCCAACCTATGAGGTTTTTTTTATTAGAAGGTGAATGGTACAACATTTTTACCTTCACAAATTTGTAGATTTGAAAAGGAAATTTATGTTGTCTTTTGGTTGTAAAGATTTGCACCTATAAAGGCACTCTAATGTTTAAGAAAGTAATCCATTATGCCAGCATGGCCTTCCACCTCCTATCGTTTTTTTTTATATAACTTCTTGAAAACAAACCCAAAAGCTATTGAGATGATACTTCATCTACGATGAAACGAGTGGGTTTTGGTGAAGGTTAGCATATATCAAACCTATTCACACTCGTAAAATAAAAAACCAGCTTCACCCATTAGCCATTACAGAATTTACTAAATATTTCCAAACTCACTCGCACTCAAAAAATAAAATATCAAACCCGTATTGGTACCAGATGAATTTTTAGTGAGTTCTTAAATTCCAAATACTTAAATGATAAAATACATTCGATCAAACTTAGTTTTAAATTAATAATGAAAACTATAAATTCATAACATTCCTCTAAAAGAAACTATATTTGATAAATCAAAATTCAACATTAAAACAATACACTTGAAATATAAGTCCATCACAAGTACTATTTTAACCAAAAAACCCCAATAAAATGACATAATCCAAAAACAACCATAAGATATTCAACACAAGTTAAAATCTTCATGTCATGACCTCATTCATATCTAGCACACATACTAAAATTATTAATAATAATATAATAGAAGATTATATATAATTAAAAATAGAGAGTGACGGATTGACAGATACCCAATGCGGGTATTGATAAGCCCTTAGGGTGTGTTAGGTTGGGGGGTTTTGGAGGGGAGGGGAGGGGTCATTTTAAATTATGTTTGTTTGGTTCAATTTTTTTAAGGGGAAGGGAGGGGAGCAAAATCCCTCATAAGCCAATTTTAGCTCCCCTCCAAAAGTGGGGGGTTTTGGAGGGGAGAGAAAGTGAACAATTAAAATTTTAAATACATTGACTAAATTATCTCTACTTATACATTAAAATCCAAAATTGTCCTAATTACAAATCTCTCTTATATTTGCTTCACCATTCAAACCTAGCTACTGATTTGATACTTGTTTTAATTTTATTTTTAATAACACATATTATGTAGAACTTTTAATTTTAATTTTATTCTTTGTTTAATTCAAAGATAATATAAACCTATATTGTTTTAATTTTATTTATAAAAGGCTACAAGGATAAAATAATAAATTAGTTTTAAAATATCTCCCCTTCATTCTTGAACCAAACATATATATAATTAAAAACCTTCCCCTCCCCTCATTTGAACCAAACATATATATAATTAAAATCTCTTCCCTTCCATCACCTCCCCTCCCCCCCCTCCATTAAAATCCCTCCCCTTTGTTGAACCAAACAGACCCTTAAAGAATATTTATGCAAGAAGAGTTAAGGCTGTGAAAATGAAAGTGCAAGCTGCTGAGGACACTTATGTCAATGCAAATGTTGGGCCGAATATTCAATCATTGGATTCACTTACTGCAAAGCCGAAAGAATGGACTGGACCAGTGGGGGCTGATGTTGGAGAGCCCAGTAATGATTGAAGAAAGGAGTGATTCCATAATGCCACATGTCACTTGTTTGTTCTATCAATTGTTAGATATCAAGGCATTTTGTTATGTCATTTTGTTATTTGTTATTTTTGTCTTTTTTGAATTTGGGTGTTAAAAGGGGAGGTAATAATGGAATGGGGATACAGTTAACTTATTTGGGAAATTAGGGAGGTCCTAGCCTGAGTAGCTAGAAGGGAGGTTACTAGCCCTCGAAGCTAGTGTATTTTCTCTAATTTGTATTACCTGGATATTTTTTGGAATACAATATCATTCAGTTTATTCATTCCATCTTTTCCAAATTTCATTCAAAAACTATTTGAATAACCATTTAATGTGTATTGTTGTTTGAGTTCTTAACAAATGTATCAGAGCATTAAAATCCTGGCATGGTCAAATCAGGAATTGAAGCAATAACATAGGGGTTAGAAAAGAGTGTGGGAAGTTTAAAAGGGGAAATGGAATAAATGAGAGCCGATGTACTGGAAATGAGAGAGCTGTTGAAGAGAGAGAGAGAGAGCTGTTGATAAAGGGAATGTCAGAGGTGAATGGGAATCTTTTTTTTCTCCCAGAGGACCTGCCGAAAAGGCTGCTGAAGAGACTAGCGACAGGGTCACAGTCTCATTGTTTGACTTTGGAAAGAGGCAACTTGAGTTACCTATATTTTCAGGTGAAGATCCACAATGATGGATGTTTTGGGCCGAACGTTATTTTTTCATGAATAAGATCAATGATGAAGAGAAGGTAGCAGCAGCAGTAATTTGTTTGGAAGGAAAAGCCTTAAGTTGGTACCAATGGATAAAAGTTCGAGCACCTGTGATAACATTGGTTACCTATAAAACAACATTATTGAGGAGATTTATGGGTTCTCAAGAGGGTAATGCTCATGAGAATTTGGCGGCTCTACATCAAGAATGAAGTGTCGCTAATTACAGAGAAGCCTTTGAACATGTTTCTTCTTCACTAGTTGATGTATGAGAAGAGATGTTAATGAGAGCATTCTTGAATGGGCTTACTGAAGAGATAAGGGCATAGGTTAAGCTCAGCAAGCCCAATAATTTACTTAGCTTAATGGAGTTAGCCCAAGGGATAGAGGAAAACAATGGGATGTGGAAAAGGCCAGTCGAATTAAAGAATGGCAGAAATTTAACAACAGTGGGCCAGAAAATGTAAAAAAAAAAAAATTGGATTTGACTACTCAAGTTTGAGTCAGTAATTGGGAAACTCTTATTCTGGTAAGGGGTTAACCTTCTCACAAGTGAACAAGGTGAAAATGGAGTTGGGTTCATGGGGCAATGGAGTCGACTACCTGAGGCACCACGTACAGTGGCCACGAAGACAACTGACGACTATCCTGCTAAAGCAACGGCTAGAATCCAGCCTGCCTTTTCTCAAAACCCTAATCCACCATGGGGTTCCAAGCGACCTAATTACAGAAGGATCCTTGAATCTGAAGCTCAACATCGACGTGCACATGGGTTATGCTTTCATTGTGATGACAAATGGCATGTGGGGCATCAATGTAAGAACAAATCTTTCCATGGACTTATTATTTCTGATGATATTATAATTGAAGAGATGGAGGAAGGAGATCCAAAAGAGCTAAAAAACAGTGAAGCCCAACCGGAAGTTGTTGGAGAAACAAGTTCTACAAGTAATCCCATGGAATTTTCTATGAATTCAATTTTGGGATTTTCTGCTAATAATCAAACCTTGAAAATTCATGGGCTGCTTAGTGGGCATGATGTAGTAATTTTAGCAGACAGTGGGGCCTCCTATAACTTTATATCATATGAGATTATGGAGAAGTTAGGGATTTCTGTTGATAGCATCAGAAAATTTATAGTGCATGTGGGCGATGAGGTTTGTGTGAAAGGATAAGGAGTATGTCGTGGGGTGGAAGTACTGGTACATGGGGCTCAAATATGCACAACATTTCATGTTTTTGAATTAGGAGGTGTGGATTTGGTGCTAAGTATCTCATGGTTACAAACATTGGTGGACATTTCTTCGAATTTTCAAAATCTGACAATGGAGTTTGTAATCGATGAACAACAAGTTAGTTGGCAGGGGACCCTACTATATCTAAGGCTGTAATTTCTCTCAAGGCCATGATGGAGTTGATTCGAAATGGAGACCTAGTTAATTTTAGAGCTTGTCAATTAATTGAAGTAAAGGAAGCTGCAGAGCAGGTACAACTTGAGGTGTGAGAGTTATGCAATATTGGATGTGACAGCAGAAGTTCACATTAGAATTACAAGGCGTTACAGAGGGTATTCTCTGAGTTCGCCACTGTATTTATTTCCAAAATAGGTTTACCTAAAACTAGGAAACATGATCATGCCATTTGGTTGAAAGAGGGTGATATGCCCCCCAACATCAGGCCTTATCATTACCCTCACTATCAGAAAATAGAGATTTTGAAGTTGGTGGGTGAGATGATGGAAGCTGGAATTATCAAGCCTAGTAACAGCCCTTATTCTAGTCTTATTTTGCTGGTAAAAAAAAAGATGGAGGGTGGAGACTATGTGTTGATTATAGAGCTTTAAATAAGTTAACAATCCCAAATAAATTCTCTATTCCGGTAATTGATGAGTTGTTGGATGAGTTATATGGAGCGAAATGGTTTTCAAAATTAGATCTTAAATCAGGTTATCATCAGATTCGGGTGAGGGAAGAAAACACAGAAAAGACAGTCTTTCGCACCCATGAAGGTCACTATGAGTTTTTGGTTATGCCTTTTAGCTTAACTAATGCTCCATCAACCTTCCAAGCGTTGATGAATGAGATCTTTAAACCACACATTCACTGATTTATTCTGGTTTTTTTTTAAGACATACTAGTTTACAACATGAGCTTCTTTGATCATATGGGGCATCTCAGAGTGGTTTTCGAGATCTTAATGCAGCATAAATTAGTGGCGAACCGGAAGAAGTGCAGTTTTACACAAGAGAGTCTCGAGTACTTAGGCCATATTATTTCAAGTCAATGAGTGGCCACAGATCCAGCAAAGTTGTAAAGTATGACAAATCGGACAGTGCCACCAGTTTAAAGTCATTACGTGGCTTTCTGGGTCTAAATGTATATTATCGACGATTTGTTAAAAACTATGGAAGGTTGGCTGCACCCATCACTTCCCTGTTGAAGAAAAATATCTTTAAATGGAGTAGTCAAGCACACGTAGCCTTCGAAGCATTGAAGAGAGCCATGGTCAGCGCTCTGGTCTTGGCTTTACCAGATTTTTCAAAAACTTTCGTGGTGGAAACAGATGATTCTGGATTTGGGCTAGGAGTAGTTTTGATGCAAGATAAACAACCTATAGCCTATTACAGCCAAATGTTATCCCCAATGGCTCAAGCAAAGTCAGTATAAGAAAGGGAACTCATGGAAATTGTCTTTGCTACACAAAAGTGACGTCATTAGTTGTTGGGAAGGAAGTTTATAGTACGAACTGACCAAAACAATCTCAAATTTCTCTTGGAACAAAGATTGGTACATGAGGGTCAGCAGAAATTGATCATAAAACTATTGGGGTTTGAGTTTGAAATACAATATCGGCCGGGACTAGAGAATAAGGTTGCTGATGCCTTATCAAGAAGAGAGGGAATTTATGCCATCAATTTTCTATGGTGTGGGATGATTGATCAGTGTGCTCTTAATAATTTATCCATGGTCATTTGCCCTACGCTAACTGAAATGCAAGATGAAGTGTTGAAGAATGATAAACTGAAATTGATTGTTCAAGCATTGTTGTTGGACCCAACCAATAAGTATCCGTATACATTGCATGAGGGCTGTTTGTTTCATCAAGGCGGGTTAGTAATCCCAAAAAACTTTCCTCGTATAACACTTTTCCTTGCTGATTTTCACTCAACACCCCAATGGGGCCATTTGGATTACTTCCGAACCTTGAAGAGGATTTCTAATGTACTATACTGATAAAGCATGCGCAAAGATGTTAAGACATTTGTTGCTAATTGTGAGGTTTGTCTACGCCATAAATATTCAACATTGAGTCCCCAAGGGCTCTTACAGCCACTTCCTATCACAAACTCTTCTTGGGAGGATTTGACTATGGATTTCATTAAAGGACTTCTAAGGGTATAAGGGGTAAATACAATTTAAGTGGTGGTGGATCGGTTGACTAAGTATAGCCACTTCTTGTTATTAGGCCATCATTATACAGTTAAGGAGGTGGAAACCATAATCATTGGTGAAATGGTGAAACTACATGATTTTCCTAAGTCTATTGTGTCGGATCGAGACCGTGTTTTTGTTAGTCAGTTTTGGTCTGAACTTTTTAAGTTAGCAGGTACTACCCTGAAAATGAGTATTGCATACACCCACAGACGGATGGTCAATCTGAAGTGGTAAATCATTGTTTGGAAGAGTACTTGATATGCTTTGTTAGTGGTCAACCCAAACAGTGGCCCAAATGGGTATCTTGGGCGGAGTATTGGTATAATACCACCTTTCAAAGTTCAGCGGGCATGACTCCCTTCCAAGCTTTGTATGGAAAAGCCCCACTAACACTACTAAAGTTTTCTAGTGATTTATCCTTGGTGGAAGATATAAATGTGCTGATGAGAGACCGAAATACAGTATTGGCTCAACTTAAGAAGAATTTAGCGGCAGCCCAATGTCGAATGAAACAAACAGCCGATAGAAAAAGAAGAGATATGTTTTTTCTGCCAGGAGAAATGGTCTTTTTGAAGCTTCAGCCCTATAAGTTGAAGTTTTTAGCACAGAGGCAATTCCAAAAATTGAGTCCCCGATTTTATGGGCCTTTTGTGGTATATGACAGGATTGGCGAAGTGGCATATAGGTTGGATTTATCCTTGTCAACTTCCATACATCCTGTGTTTCATGTCTCCCAATTTAAGAAGGCACCATCTGCCATTCCAAGCCAGCCATTACCACCTAACCCCAATGAAGAGTTAGAATTGATAGTTGTATCTGAAGCTATTAGAGATTACATGAAGTTGTTGAATGGCCAGAATGAGGTATTGGTCAAGTGGAAGAATTTGCCGGAGTGATAATTCGTGGGAATTAGCAATGGATATGGAGGAGCAATTTCTAAACTTTAACCTTGAGGACAAGGTAAGGATTTAAGGGGAGGTATTGATAAGCCCTTGAAGAATGTTTATGCAAGAAGAGTAAAGACTGTGAAAAAGAAAGTGCAAGCTGCTGAGGACACTGATGTCAATGCAAATGCTAGGCCGAATATTCAGTCATTGGATTCACTTGCTGCAAAGTCGAAAGAATGGACTGGACCAGTGGGGTTTGATGTTGGAGAGCCAAGTAATGATTGAAGAATGGAGTAATTCCATAATGCCACTTGTCACTTGTTTGTTCTGTCAATTTTTAGGAATCAAGGCACTCTGTTAGCCACTTTCTTATTTATTATTTTTGTCTTTTCTGAATTTGGGTGATGGAATGGGGATACGATTAACTTGTTTGGGAAATTAGGGAGATCCTAACCTAAGTAGCTAGAGGGGAGGTTGCTAGCCCTAGAAGCTAGTATATTTTCTCTAATTTGTATTGCCTTTATATTTTTTGAAATACAATATCATTTAGTTTATTCATTCTATCTTTTCCAAATCTCATTCAAAAACTATTTGAATAACCATTTAATGTGTATTGTTGTTTGAGTTCTTAACATGTATCCAACAGGTTTATCCATTTACCAAACTCACTCACCACCAGTAAAGGGTTTTGATTTGTAATATCAAACTCATTCATTATCCATTAAAAGACATAACAAATCCTACCCACATCAGATAGGTATCCGCTGATTTGCGAATTTATGGGCGAAATTGTCATCCCTACCTCATCCCGCATATGTAATGTGTAAAAAGTAAGACTTGGATAGTGAGCTAATTAATTACTTTAAACTTGAGCCACTTTTTTCTTAACCACCAATCCATATTAATCCCTAGGGGTAGGGAAGCACAGTAGTTAATGATTTTGAAAACTCAAGCAGAGTACTTTCCAGTTTCTACTGTATAAACAAGCACTGAAAAAATTTACAAGCAACATGAAATCATGTTAGCCATTTATGGGAGGCTAACAGCTTATCACCAACTCCATTATCATCATAAAGGTACATAATATCTTAGCAGATAATATAGAAAGAAGAGAGCCCTACAGGTTCATTTATGCTGCCTCAGCAAAGCCGACTCTCAGTTTACCGAAATCAAAGACAGTATGGTAGCGTCCCATGAAGACGTCTCCCAGGATCCTGCATCAAACACAGATGTCAATTTTGAGATTCAAACAATAATAAACAAAAAGGATCAAGAAAAATATGCCATTGAATTCTTGAAGAAAAGAATATGAAGAATACCAGAGAGGACCACGAGGAGGAGGAATATCCAAAGCAGTAAATCCGCTAATGCACTGAGCTGCAGGACCCTCCCCTACCTTAAGAATGAACTGATCACGCCAACAAGAATGAATGCCATGAGTTATATGCTATATCATCCTCTATTTTATTCTAGTGTTCAGAATACATGTGAAAATACATTAAAACACAAGGTACCTCCTCCGGAGTGAGGTCAAAGACTTTCCCACCGATAGTGAAGGAAACACTAGGCATGGAAGAGAGCTTTACACAATCCACAGCTGATTGTCCCATTGGACTCGGCATTCGGTCACAAAGCTGCAAAAGTAGGCAGAGGTTGAAATTAGCATAAAAATCAATGTCTCAGTAAATCACTAAGTTGTTCTTCTCAATTCTCACCTCATTGACGTATTGCAAAATTTGTTCTTGAGTTTGATTCTGTTGAAGCTGGTTTTGCATCCACACAACTGCCATCTCACAAGCAGAACACATGGCGTCATTATTAATGACACCGAAGGATTTGCCATTGTTCTCATCTACCACGCTCTCAATGCCCATACTACAAAACACATTTCATTTTAAGACAACTATCACAAGTATGGTGGCATGGTTTTTTGGGTTCCCTGAAGACCAAGGATAATTGAAAAAAGAAAAAGAATAAGATCTAAATCAAATATTAAGAGCCTGACCCAACACCACGTTTTCCATCAAAGGTGCACAATCCCATTTGAGAGCAGATCTTCTTAGGATGTGACTGGAAAGCAAAAGTCAAGCAGCAGACAAAAGATTTTTATATCAGTGAAATTCCTATCAAAGGGGGACATTTAGGGGAAAACAAATCAAAGAATTTACGTTAGAAATAAGCAGATCCAGAATTGTTTGTCCATATTGTTCAACAACAGCCTTGCATTGTTGGCTAACGACTCCTGAGGCCCCAATGGCATGATTTATCATGGTAATCACCGTCTAGAGAAAGAGAGAGGTTCATTTAGTGACAAACTGTGCACCGACACTATGCTTAGTCAAGCAAAGCAGACATAGATAACTGAAATACTAATTCATTGAGTAATGTACCAAGATGTAAACAGTTAGGTTTCTATACCAACAGTTCAAATATACAAAAGCTGACAAAATTTGAAGCATCTATTCATACCGTTGGACCTGCCAACAAAGAAGTTCCAGAATCTGCAATTGCTGAACAACCTCCTGTACAATATCCTGAAAAACAGTATTCTAGCTGTCAGAACAACATGATAACAGAGGGAGAAAATGTGTGTCATTCACTTCTCGTAATTTTTTTTAATGGAAGTATAAACTTTTTTTGGGGTCAAATTATTGGACAGTAATGATTTCCTTACATACTATAGGTATCAAAAGGAACATACCAGAGGGTTTACCACCAATAAGGACATTGCCCATGTCAAACTATCCACCATATAACAGTATGAAACAAAATCAGAACATTGGGAAGGCATATAAAAGTGTTGATCTAGCTTGCTCAAAATTATCAAGGCTAACCTGCCAGTAACCTTTCTGTGTCACAGGAACATATGTGTGTTTGCCTTTGTAATGACTTCGATCAACCCCACCGAACACAATTTCACCACCTTTTTCTTCCTCTTGATTGCGGTTAAGCCAAAATGAAAAAACTGGATCCTGAATTAGGCCTTGTTTGACCATTTTGTACCTGTAAGACATAAGAGTTATTATCAAAATCATGGAACTGCTGTTATATCAAGTAAATGTTTAGCAAATAGTTGATTCCTATTCAGGATCCCTCCACTTACCAGACTGGGACAGCATTTCCAACTGAGATCTCTTTAAACCCAAGTCCTAATATCCCGTCGAACTTGGCCACGAGAAATGTGACACCAGGTTCCCGGGTTGCCTCAATAAATTCCTGAAGAGGAAAAAGCGAAAAAGACCAATATTCAGTGTATGATACTCCAACAAAGCAGTTGGAATTATGCAATCAGAGGACTAAGAAGCATAGTTTTACCTGATCTTTCACAACCAGGTCACCAACTTTGACATTGTCATAACTAAAGAAACCAGCTATAGCTCCAGTACCGTACTGAATGGAAGCAGGTTCACCTACATCATTGACAATCCCAAATAAATCTGAGAATGCATTCACGATAGTATGTCATGTGAAAACATCATCATTTCATTTTGATTGGTGTACAATTCAAAAAAACAAATTTAAGGAACTCTCAAGTGTGTGGAGTCAGAAGACTAACCATTCTTCTTGTAAGTACTCGATTGGCTTGACTTGTACTTGGAATGGAAGAAACAAGAGACCTAGCCACAAAGCAAAGTCATAAATCCTCTAACCTCCAATTTAACTCTAGTTCTTTTATAAGCACCACAACTTGGTTCAAATTCACAATACACAAAATGAAAATCTCACCGAGAAATAACACTTAGCTGAAGGCACCCACAAATTAGAACTGCCCGTGTCAAAGATTACAGTGAACTTCTGTGGAGGAGTACCAATTCCAATCTCACCATAGTACTGAGCATCCATATAGTTTTTCAATGCAACAATATCAGTATCCTCAGAGTCTCCTCCAAGATTAGTACGAAATTGGTACTTCCTGATAGAAGCTTTCTGAGCCTCTCCATGCTCGGACTCCAGCCGGGCAGCAAGCCGGTTGTTTGGATCCAATTTCATCTTCTTAAGCCCTATTCTAACCAAACCATCATTGGACCCAGAAGCAACAAGAGTAAACAACAGGGTCGAAAGGAACAAGGACAACACCACTGCTTTGATTTTGGTTCCCATGTTTACCTATAAACTCCACTTTGAAAAATTCAAATTCAGTGAAGATAATGAGAAACTACCAACATTTTCTACTCAAATTAGAAAGTAATACTTCTAATATTGCAAAATAATTCTAAATTACTATCATTCTCTTTTCAGCATTCATAACACACACAAAAAAATGTTAAAATTTAAATGATAATGAAAAATATATCATTTCTAAACTAAAATTTTTGACTACTCAGCAGTTCATAAATCAACGGCACAACCGCACAAGCAAACTAAACGAACAAAAGAATTGAAAATTTGATTTTTTTTTTTTTTTTTTTAACCTGCTTATTTCAAGGCAGAGAAAGCAAAAAATAATAATAATATGAAACAAACAATTTGATCGGCTGTTTACCGAGCGAAGCTCGCCGGAATCCTTCGTTAAAATTCACGGTTACTTGCCATGACATTACCGGAATGCTATATGAAATAGCATAAAAAATTGAAAAATAATCTAAAAATAAACTAAAATTAAGAAATTAAAAGCTAGCAAAACGTTACTCACCGAAACTCGAAGTCCGACTGGTTAAGTAAAGAATGAATTTTCGAGAACCAGAGCAGAGCTCTTGCTATAAAAAGCTCTACTTGTCAGCCACCGGGGCCCAGCTCAGCTACTTTTTCGTTTTAAGTTGCTTCCACCGTTAGATTTTCATCAAAGTCCTACCCCTTAACCGTCGATTTTGTTAAATTTAAAAGATGACTTGAAAATAAATAAATTAAATATATGGTTGAGTTAAAAATAATAATAATAAAAAATTAGAATTTATTATTTGTATAATGAATCTCATATTTATAAATGTTTTATTTCATTATTTTTTTATTCTATTCTCAACTAAATCTTCTGTATTTTAAGAGATAAAATATAATTTCTTCTTAAAAGTTTGTAAGATTGTTCACTCATTGTGTGTAAAGAGAAATTGTAAAAAAAATTTCACTATAGTGAAATCCTTATACTTTTACCCGTGAATGTTTCCCTCACATTAAGAGTTCTCATTACTTTATTTTATTGTTAATATTTATGATAAACTAAACCTCTTAATTATTATATTGATATATGATAGACAAAATTTCCTAAATTAATAATTATTCTCAGCTCGTTTTTTCCGGCGCTAAATATAGCGAATGAAAGTAGGGGTGGCAAAACGAATAAACGAATCGAATTTGTATCGAATCCTAAACGAATCGAATCAAAATGTGATGGATTCGTATTCGATTCGTTTATTAAACGAATCATAATATCAGGATTCGTAATCGAATACGAATATTCGTTTAGTCAATGATATTATTTAATAAAATAATTTACCACACTTGATTTACATTAATTATTCATAAATATATACATATGAAATATGTAATTAATATATTTATTAAAAATACCTCTTCAAATATCGAAATTATTAATTTTTCTATGATAATTAGCTATAATTTCTCGAATCTTAATTGAAAATTAACAAGAACTAGTAAATAAAAATAATAAAACGAATCATAAACGAATAAACGAATCAATAAGTTTAAATTCGTATTTGATTCGTTTAATAAACGAATTTAATCGAATTGACAAATTTATTAAACGAATCCATTTTTTCAAATCCGTATTCGCTTTAAAACGAATCGAACGAATAAACGAATCATGATCCAAATTGACACCCCTAAATGAAAGGCGTGATAGAGATGATAGGATTCCGTGCTTTTCGAGGAGGTCTATCAGGATTTTAAAATGCAGATCGTGACCGTTGAAGATGTAATGGACGGTGATTATGAGTAGCGTAGCCAGTTAATGTGCTGGATTGCGTTATAAGCGTAGGGTTTTACCCATTTCTGGTGTGACGGTTAACGACACGCGGGATAAAGACGTTGGAGTTATAACTGAATCTGATTACGTGTTATTGAAGCATGCATTTGGTTGCTGTGCAAGCCACACATATCCCTTGTTCTCTTATGTGTTCACAAAAAGCAAGCATTTCACTTTTTTTTTTTTTTTTTTTTTTTTTTTTGAGGGACAACAATATTTCAAGACCTAAAAATTGTGATGTTTTTATACTTCAATTCTAAAAGAATTTTTTTTTTATTATTAAGTTCTAAAAATATTAATACAAAATTAGTTTTTAATTCCCCAAAAGTTATTACGATTTTAATCATAACAGTGATAATGATTTTTACAACAACCATCATCTTTTGTTGAACTATTTATGATAATTTTTCTATAAAACCGCCATAATATTTTAAATATATGAAATAATGACGGTTATAAAAAAACATAACCGTTATTGTTGATTTAGATATTTTATGACGATTTTAAAAAAAAAACCCATCATAAATATAAAAGATGACGATTTTTAAACATAATTGTCATTATTAATTAAGTTATTTAATGACGACTTTCAAAAAAATCATCATAAATATAAACGATGACAGTTATTAAACAAATCGTCATTGTTTTTCAAATGATTAAATGACGGTTATTATTTAATAATCGTCCTATTTTCATTGTTATACATAACGGCCATAAAATGCAAAATTAAACACAACATGTGGATGCCGATAATTAACAAGCTTCATGGAAAATGCAAGCCAACTATTTTCATCGATACAATTGAGATTTTTTAATTAGATTTTGGTGCAATAAGCCTTTAATTATACAATTCTGATTTCATGTATTTAACTATTTATTGAGTTAGTGGATTGACCAATAAAATGATAAAAGATGTTATGGATGAGGTTATTAAACAAACAGTTATTATTTTTTGAAATGATAGTGGATTCATGGGAAAAGTATAAAAAATATCTTGTGGTTTCGTTCATTTGTGAAATCAGGATTGTATTTTTTTCGTGACTAAAAATAAGGTCTTTAGCGTCGAATCGTATTAACGCTAAGATTCAGTATTTCGACGCTAAACTTAATTTGCATCGAAATAATACACAGTCATACTTACAAGCATCAATGGATTCATACCCCATTCCCAGATCACACAACATTTTATTTGCCTCGTAATACAACTTAGGCAATTAGCTTCCAACCAGTAATATTTGCCTCAGTAAGTCTAGCATCATATCAATACTTTTGTTGGTCATTTTGTTCATCATTTTAATGTGTAATAATTTCACAATGAAATTTAAGATCGACATCCCAACACCTTCAAACAGTATTTTTTTTTTGCCTCATCAAGTAGTTCACTAAATAAATTTTGATCATTTCTACATATATGCATCAAAAACCACTAACACAATGTATATAAAAAAAACATAATTATAAAAAATTAAAATCATAACTTTTTATAAAGATTAAACTCAAATTAATTAAGTGAGAGTACTGATTCAAATATAGGAAAAATAACAAAGAGAGATGAAAGAAAATTTACCTTATGAAAAATTAGAGTTTTGTTGAAAAGCCGTAAGAGAGTTGTGAGTAAACTTGCAGATGAGAGACTAAAATTACAGATGAGAGAAAGAGCATAGGGGAGAAGAAGTGTTGGTGATTATGTATTTTAATATAGTTTTAGCGTAGAATTAACTTTATTCGACGCTAAAAACTTACCGTTTAGCGTCGAAATTTAATTTCGACGCTAAAGGTAAAGGAATTTTGGTGGTATTGTCATAACCTTTAGCGTCGACATAACATTCGACGCTATATGACACATTTTTACCGTCGAATTTCTTTTATTCGACGGTAAAAGTTGTTACTTTAGCGTCGAAAATTTTTTAGACGCCAAAGGTAAGGGAATGTCGATGGAATTATCAAAAACTTGTAGTGTTGACATATATTCGACATTAAAATTACAACTTTTAGCATCGTGTTGACGGCTGATTTTGGTCTCAGGGCAATATGGGAATATTACTCCCGAGACAATCCTCCTTCAACGGTGAATTTGTTTGGTTATGGGGGACCAAAGGCAAATTTAGCGAAAAACAGATAAACACACCAATCGACAAGGAGATTTAACGTGGTTCGGTGGATTTGGATCCGACCTACGTCCACAGACAAAAACAGGATGATACTTTTTATTATTCAAATACTCTCCTCAGCCCTTTTTTTGTGTTTACAAGTCAGAGCTTTATGATTCTGATCACTTTTTTTTTTTTTTTGTGATGCCTTTTACACATACTCTGCCCTCCTATTTATAATAGTACAGAAATCAGACTCCTATTTGCATAAGAAATCCTAGTTGAACTCTGTCTTCTCCTCTTGCAAGGATTCCTAGTCTAATATTGCATTCTCTTTTCTTATTCCTTTTCGGATTCTGACTTCATTTCCTTGTGAGAATATGATAATTTTTTTTATCTCTCATCCGCAAGAATAGGGTGTCACCATCTTTGAGCATATCTCTCCTGTCTGGTCGGTCTTCATGAGGTCGGTCATGATAGTCTTTTATGCTGAGAGTGTTTCTGCTGACCTTATAGTGCTCGGTCATCCGAACCAAAGTGGTCGGTCTTTACCTGTTGTGGTCGGGTCGGTTTTAAACGGTTTCGACCGAGGAGAGAATTCCCCTTTTTACCCCTGTCGTACTCCGTAAATAACATAGGTCCTGAAAACACCATCAACATCTGTCCCCTAGTTCTCGGTAACAACGAGTTTGCAAGTTAGTGCCGGGAACTATATAGAGATGGTGGGCTGATTTACTTTGTTGGAGGTCGATCTGGTGTTGAGAAATGTTTCGTCGCCTCTTTTCAAGCGCTTTTTCTTGAGACACGCAATAGTCATGTCCGCTTAAATGCCTATCAAATCATCTTTAGGGTTTTCTTCTGAGTTCGACACTTGTCAAACATCCGCCGGGTTCCCGCCAAAAAGGGCACGAATCGACCGTGTAGAGGCGTCTTCACAGTGTGCTGATCTCAACCGTCTGTTTAAACTTGGCAGACCTCTTTTGCAGACGACACTTGGCGTTCATCCGGGTTCCTCCCTTAGATCCTACGGTCATGAGCGTCCTGGTCATGACTATTAGAAGGTGAGGCTTTCACTGTTCCATCTTTTTTCGGCAATTTCTCCTTCTTTCCCTGAAAATATCTCCGTGACTCGCTCAACTCAGTGTTCTCGAGTTCAACCGCGAGCTTTCTTTTTCTTTGCTGCGAACATAAGGAACGGGCAAACTATACTGCACAACCTCCGGTTTTTTCCGAGAAGAACAAGTGAGTCCTCTGAACGACCTCTTCTACTTTTGTTCTGTGAATCTTGCTGTTTTTTTTTTGAATGTTGCTAGGGAACGTCTTAAGTTTTTGTTGGATTTGGATTTAGGGCACTTTTTAGAACTCACCTGTCTTTAGCTAAGCCGAAAGAAACTGAGTAGTTTCTTAGTTATAGACTGACTTCCCCTCCCTTCTTTGTTTTCCGGATATCAGGGATGTCTGACAGCAGTTCTTCCCCTGAAAATCCTGCTAAAACCTCAACTCCCCCTGCTGAAGAGCTCTCCTCGGGCTCGAGGGCACCCAGTGTAGAAGACCTTGATACTAACCCCTACTCCTTCTGAGATCGAACAAGATTCCTACCATCAAAGGGTTCCTCGGAAGGATCCAAAGTCCGGTGATCTTGGCTCGTCGGCTCTGGATATGAACCGTCCTTCCAAAATAACTGAAGACGACCTTGCCCTTCTTCGACAACGATAAATATTCCGATAGATATCGCCCTTGAAGTTCCTGGCCTGATGGATCGCGCTAGTCAACCTGACGAGGGCTCGGTG
This sequence comes from Zanthoxylum bungeanum, assembly GCA_019454045.1. NCBI lineage: Eukaryota > Viridiplantae > Streptophyta > Magnoliopsida > Sapindales > Rutaceae > Zanthoxylum > Zanthoxylum bungeanum. Next base: position 237,521 of record SKCR01022758.1, read on the forward strand.
GCACTTCTTCCTGTCTTTTTCGAGTGTGGGCTGCGGCTGCCTCTTCAACCTTATTTTGCTTGGATGCTGGCCGAGATGGAGATTGCTCCTTGTCAGTTGAGTCTAAACAGTTGGAGGATTTTGGCCGGGTTGTATGTAGCTTGGCATCGGGCAGGACTCGGCGAGCCTTCTTTGGAAGAGGTGAAGAGGTTATACCGGCTGAAGGCCAATCCTAGGTCGTACCATGGATGGTATTACCTTTCCTTGCTTATGACAGCTCGTCAAACGTCGTCCAAAAGCTCCCTGACTCCAATAAGAATTTCAAAGACCTCTGGTTCTGGGCCACTGGGGATTGGGGACGGTCGCTAAGGTCGGATGAAGGGGAATTCTCGGTACCCGGATATCTTCAGGGCGGGAGGTTAGGAGATCAATCTTCTAGTTTTCCTTAGTTTCCTTTTTTTTTGTGGACTCTTACCCCTTCTTTTCTATTCCTCCTAGCCTGTTGGAGGGATGCTCCCAAGGTTTCCCATCAAGTCCGGAAACGGGTAGTCTGGGCTCATCGGTATGCCGCCCACTGGAGGGAATTGGTTAATGATGCGGCCTTTGTTGAGTCGGGCCTTACTCGGACTGTCCCTTCGGAGGTCTCGGGTCGGATAGGTAGATGTCTGCTGACTGTTTAGTTTGACTTCTCTGTTTGTTTATCATGTTCGATGTCTTTGCTGTTTGCTTGGGTCCTGATTTCCTTCTCCCCCTTTTTTTGTAGGCATGTCAAAGAGGCCTAAGTTTCTTGAGAAGTTGGCTGGTACTATGAAGAGGGCTGGCCACGCCGAAGCTGGAAGTTCCCGGGCACAACCTGAATCCATTGCGGTTGGGAGAGCACCTTAAAGGAAGGTTCAGCCGGCTACTCGGGATCCATCCTCTCCATCTGGTGTGCAGTTACTAGAATCTGCTCGGTTGGTCAGTCCGCCGAAGCCTTTTAGGAAAAGGAGGCGTCAATTTGGGGCCGAGGAGGCTGAGTTGGAGGGGGAGGAGCCTGTGCAGGGCAAGAAGAAAGATGTCCGTCGGGGGAAAAAATCTTCTGAGGGCTCCTCTAAGAAGCGGAAAGGTTCCGTGATCCTCGGGGTGGATGACTTGGGAGAAGGCATACGGGGAGGCTACTTCCCATTTAGTGCCGGCTTTTAATGAATTGGCCGAGGTGATTCCCCCGGGGGAGGTTTCGAGATATGAAGATATCTCTCCCGAAGCCTTGGTGACCGAGATGAGCTCTCAAATGGCAAAGGTAGTTTTTCTCCTCCTCTTTCTGATTTTGGTTCTCGGTCTTATTTATCTTATATCTTGATCCTTTTTTTTTTGTGCAGGCTACTTATCTCATTGCCAAGAATAAGGACCTCCTTCTGAGTCTATTGTCCGAGGTTGGTCAGGCCTAGAGACTTCAGAATCGCCTTACGGAAGTGGAAGCTAAACTGGCCGATCGAGAGGAGGTGATAAAGAACCTTGAATCGACTGCAATTGAGAACTTCAAAACAAACAAGGCTCTCAAGGCTGCTGCCGGGTTGGAGCGAAAACTTGCCGACACTGCCCGGGAGGATTTGAAGGCTGCCCAATCTGAGATTGGCGTTTTGAAAGCGAAGGTGTCAAGTGTTGAAACCAAACTGAAGGCCAACGATGAACAAATGGCACGGGCTCGGGATGATATTGAGAGGAAAAAGGCCGAGCTTGAGGAGAGAGAGGCCGATCTTGAGACCGAGAAGGAGGCCATCCGCCTTGAGGGGGTTGGTGACTGTGCTGAACTGATACCAATGGTGCTGCCAAGTCTGAATATGGATCCTATTTATGCGGCCATCAGCTTTTGCAAGGGGGATATTTCTGAGGAGGAGTTCCGGAAATGGCTCCCTCCTCATTTCGAGGAGGTGATGGATCCTGACCCGATTTCGGTGGTTCCGGCTTCCGGGGCTTCCCAAGAAGGACGACCTGATGTTCCTGCCTCCGGCGAGGATTGCCTTGAGATCCCTCCTCCCATCCCTGAAGCAGTGGTCTCTCATGCTGTTGAAGTTGAAGCCGCAGTTCCTCCTCCTGAGGTCGAGCCGATCCTCCCGCTGTCTGAGCTAGCTGAAGAAGAAATTTCCGCCCCTATGCGGGCTGAATGAGAAAGGGTAACCCGACCGGGGCCCTGTGTACACTTTAACTTTTTGTAATATCATTTTAAACTGTATTTTGACATATATATATATTTTTATGTGTCATTCTTATCTCTTTCTCCTCTTTCTTTTCTCTATGTTTCTTGTTATCCGAATACTTGAGGCCCTTCGGGGGTCAGCGTGAGCCGGAGGGCATAACCCGACCCGACCCTGAGCTGAGTCGGTGGGACGTAACCCGACCCCGAGCTGAACGAAAGACTTGGGCTCTGGGGAATGTTACCCTCCCCATTTGGAAAGAAGACTGACTCGGTGGGACGTAACCCGTCCCCAAGCTGAGAAAGGCACTTGGACCTGGGGGATGTTACGTCCCCAGTCCGAAGGGCTTGACTCGGTGGGACGTAACCCGACCCCGAGCTGAATAACCAAACGGCCTCGGCGGAACGAAATCCAGCCCCGAGCCGAATAACCAAGCGGTCTTCGGCGGAACGAAATCCATCCCCGAGCCGAATAATCTTTGGGACTTGTATAGAAGGGAAGTGAATCAACCTTTTCAAGCCCTGCCAAATCTGCATGGGCGTCCCTCTGCCAGACCGGCGAAAAACAAAAAACAAGATTCTGAAAATAAAATCAAAAAAGGCGGGGGTGACTTAGCACCTATCCCATGATAAAAACATTTTTTGCAAGCAAAAATAACAACATGGATGCCTCAAAACAGCATCCTGCCCGAGGTCTCCAAAACACAATTCTGAATCTTCCAATTCAGTGTCCCGGCGAACCAGGATTCGGATCAGAAGAGCGTTTGAATGGTAAGGGCACATCCTCTACACGTCGGTTCACTGGGGAGCCTGTGTATTGTATGAGGGCTCCTCCTTACCACACTGGAGTAGGCACACACGCCACAGGGGCGCAACGCATCCCCGTGCTGTGTCTCTCGCGGATCCGGATGATGAATGGATCAAAGAGTGTCCGGACTACTAAGGGTATATTCCTCCTTAGTTCCGGCATCACTGGAGCTAGCAATCGTCACGGGGGTGTCATCACCCCCCGTGCTATGCTTTCCCACAGATCCATTGCAATGGGTAGGTGAGGATCAAAAGAGTGTTCGACACATTAAGGGCATGTTCTTCCTTATGTTCGGTAACACTGGAGTAAGCAATCGCCACGGGGGTATCATCCATCCCTGTGTTATGCTTCTCACGGATCCTATGCACCGAGCATGCCCCTGAGGACCTCGAGCCAATAGAGATACTTGGTGCTGGGGGAATGTTCCCGTCCTCAGGCCAATGAGCATGACTCGGCGGGACATAACCCGATCCCGAGCCGAATAATGATGAGGCCTCGGCGGAATGTAGTCCAGCCCCGAGCCGATTGAAATATTAAGGGTACATCCCTCCTTATTTTATGCTTCTCTCACGATCTATGTTCTCTGATTTTTTGTATGGAGTCGAACGACTCTGGTGTGACTTTGTGCATTTTTATGGTGGTAGCCGTGGTCGGGTAGTTGAGAGTTTTGTGTTCTTTAGCTTTGGATCGTCGTTGTGAGCATGTCCCCGAGTTTTTTGAATATGGTTTTGTAAAGTTTTATTTTTTTTTAGGAGAGCGTTTGGAAAAAAGAAAGTTTTTTTATTCATACTCGGTGACATACTGCCCTTCTTACAACTCTCTGTGGGTCATTTCGAGAGAGGCTTTATGTATTTGGATTCTTGTCCTTTCCGTAAACAGATAGGAGGAAGGGAAAGTTCACTGGAAGTATTTCCTCAACATCTCACGTTCCATGGCTTTTTTAATCTTTGTACCCGTCCAGCCGCTCTAGGATGTACCTCCCGGCTTCACCACTTTTACACTTGTAGGGCCCTTCCCCCTTTGGCGCCCATGGAGCCCTCCTCTGGCTTTCGAGTATTTAGGGTGACCTATCTTAGCACAGTGTAGACAACTGCATTTTTGCATATCATGCCCATGATGAGCCTCGTAAGGAGGCACTACCTTTTCATGTCGTGGAAGTCGCGGGAAACGGACGTTGGAAGGGTAAAGTTGGAAATCGGAATTATTGTCGGATTTAACTTGGTTATCTAGCTTCGATTTGCTCGTTGGATTTCTGCTTACGCTCGGCCCAAGAATCCATAAGCCAAACCCAAATACCCAAGCCCACCAAAAAGAGCCAAACCCAAATACCCAAGCCCACCAAAAAGGACCAAACCCATGCCCAACACAAACCCACGCCCAAAGCCTCCCCCAAATGACAAAACAAATACACACCATACCCCACATCATCTTTTTCTTCCATCATTCACGTGCCCTACAAACCAAAGAGCCAAATCCCTCACATGCCAAGCCAATCTTCCATAAAAGAATCAAACAACAATACCCCACACCCATGCCATCCTCCATTATCTCCCTCACTCATTGCAAATAAACAATGAAACTCATATCATATACCACCCCCCCCCCACTTGAATGACAAAACAAGTACAAAGCAACAAAATCCACCTAAGCCACATTCACACCCATCACTCTTTACAAGCCATTCACGCCCAAGGCCACCCAAAAGCAACAAAATCCACCCAAGCCAACTCACTTCCCACTAAACACTCTCCACCAAATTCTCCACTAAGAGGAATCTCCTTAAATCAAGCATGTGGTGAGCCACCAAGGACTCTCCACATTTGCCTATAAAAGAAGCCTAAAACCAACCAAAAAGAGCTAGCACATATTGAGCAACACTTAGCACTTCAATAGCACACAAAGTCCTCTCCTCTCAAGCCCTCAAGCACGCCACTGCAGCCCACCAAAAACCCCTTGTTCACGCCAAAACACGTCCAAACAGCTCCCCCATAACAGCTCCCTAACACGCAAACCAGCCCCTTCACACAGCAGCCCACTGCTCACGCCAAAACACCCTATACAGCAACCCACTGCTCACGCCATTCACACCCATACAACAGCCCCTTCACAGCCTTAAATCCATGTTGAAACAGCCCTTCATACCCCTAAGTCACGCCAAACAGCCCCTCACTGCACTGCCCACTGCACGACCAAAACAGAACCATAAAATGCACACTGCACTGCTCACAAACTGCCGCATTCTGCCCTACTGACCTGATCAAGTTTGCCACGACTTTAACCCTCAAAATAGCCCTGAAAATACCATAAAACCTGCACTATTTTACACCCCTTAACCACCGAAAATCGCACCTAAAACAGCAGCCCAAAATACCCCAAAAAACAGTAACTAAAACACCTAAAACAGTGAACAAAAACTGCACTTTGAAACCCCTCATCAAAAACCGAACAAACAGCAGCCCCAACCCCCTTAAAAACGCACAAAACAGTAGCTAAAACAACCAGAACGGTGGCCTGAGAGACAGCAGCAACACTGCAGCAACACAGCAGCCAAGCGGAGGGAAAACAACGAGCAAATCAGTAGGACAACGAAGGAAAGGGGAATCAGCGAACCAGAAAAGTTGCGGGACATTAACCCTTCCGACGGCCGTGAAACGTGCTTCCAAAAGACGACGCAAAAAGGTTAGACCTGAGGGCATACGATACTTATCTTCTTCGCATGAATTAATAATTTAGAAAGCATGTTAGTTATGATATTTAAGTATGCATGACTAGTTGGTTGTGTTTGAGTATGATTTAATTGTTTAGTATGATATTTATTTTCTTATGCATGATTAGGATGTTTAGCATGCTATAGTTTTATGCATGACTAGTTGGTTTGTTTGGGTATGATTTAATTGTTTAGTATGATATTTATTTTCTTATGCATGATTAGATGTTTAGTATGCTATAGTTTTATGCATGACTAGTTGGTTGTGTTTGAGTATGATTTATTGTTTAGTAGATATTCATTTTCTTATGCATGATTAGGATGTTTAGTATGCTATAGTTTTATGCATGACTAGTTGGTTGATTGAGCATGATTTAATTGTTTAGTATGATATTTATTTTCTTATGCATGATTAGGATGTTTAGTATGTTATAGTTTTATGCATGACTAGTTGGTTGTGTTTGAGTATGAATGAATTAGTTTAGCATGTCACCTATGATACTTTGGGTGAATTAGTTTAGCATGTTATCTATGGTACTTTGCATGAATACAATATGCCAATGAAGTTGTATGTTCGTCGCTCCTTTGATGTACTTCTAAGCATGTACTCTTAGATGTGAAATGTATGTAAATTTAGGTGAAGTTTTATCTTGAACATGTGAATATAGAAGCATGATATCCTCGGAAATAAATGTTACTCAAGCATGATTAAGTTATTACATAAATCCTTTCATTACAAGTGACATAAGTAAGGGACCATTCCGAACCCAACGGTTTGAGGTCTTCCCTTGCGAGGGGTGAGTGCGGCCTTAAATCTTATTTTCCCGGTTCACACCGGGTGGCGACTCCATCATTCTCCGGTTTAGTCCCCGTGGCTACTCCGTACTCCCAACTAGTGCCGCGAGCCTAGAACAGCATGCGTCGTCCAGTTTCTGTGTCCTACAGTCTGGCGACTCCACTGGGGATAGAGAATCGGCCCCGAAAATATTGTCTTGTAATGTTTGGATTTATGTTTTAATTGACCGTGTCTATAGTGGATAAAAGTAAGGGTTTAATCAAAGGCATTTTTAGGCTAGGTAATGGTTGGGTGTCTTCCTTCACTCACTACCTTTCTAGAAGGAAAAGCTGTGAAGGCACCTAGATGGCCATCTACTCATAGCCTATTGTGATGGACTAATTTGGAGGACTCGTTGTTTATTCCTGACACCAAGCGATAAGAGCCTAAGGGGCTTGGGTATTTAAGTGAGCCTCGCTCCACCCTTCCCTCTGGGGAATCTACAACGAGAAATCCATTTGACAGTCTGTCACACACCATAGCTCATTGGCACGTACCTTAGTGTATAAAAAGGGGTGTGCTCACTTGGTCGCTCGAACCCTTGAGTGGGGAGACCTAGTTGTGAGCCATCCTTCGCCGGTGAGAGCCTTTGTCTATACTCTTGCTAAAACCACCCATAGACCGGGTTGGCTAAAGTAACAATTATTTCCTTGAGTATGTGCTTATGGGCCATTTCCATTTGGAGGCAGTTGGACCTTTTATCAGAAATGCGAACTTGTTGGGCCATTTAAACTGGGGCGAGTTCGTATCTTATGACTATTAGGCCCAAAGCTTCTAAAATGTCGATGGGCCATTGTGTAGAATTATCATGTCATGTTTGCATCATCTTTCTTCTATGCTTGTGTTTGGGAACATTGTCGTTTGGATCTATTTGGACCACTTGTCATAGGATATGGGCTTGTTGGGCCATTTAAACTGGGACAAGAACGTATTTCATGACTATTGGGCCAAAGGTTTCTAAGCGATTAATGAGCCGCTTTGTGATTGTGTTCGGAACATTGCTATTTGGATTTAGTCGGGCTCTTTGCCATGAGATGTGAATTCATTGGGCCATTTAAACTGGGATGGGTTCACTCCTATGATAATTAGCCCGAAAGATTCTAAAATAATAACGAGCCGATTTGCTTGAGAGTTTTAATTTATTTATGTTATATGTATCTCATACACCTCACGCATACATGCATCATGCTAACCCTTATGTTTTAAAAGACATCATAGATACCTGTTGGGTTAGGGAAGGGAAAAGACTCACCAAGAAAACAGTAACAACCATGAGTGAATCTGGTAATGAGGTGTCTCGTATGGATCAGTTAGAGAACAATCTCGCCAAGATTGCTGAACAGTTGCAAGCCTTGACTACTGCTATGGCTAGTATGACTGTACCCCGTGCTGGGGGAAATTCTGAGAATGTGAGGCATGAGGAGCCTCCGATTGGTTGGGGGATGATACCCCACTTTTGATGATGATATGGCAGAGTATGCAGCGGGCAGATTATCTGGGTCACAGACAGAGTTACAGAAACTTCGGGATCAGGTTGAGTCAGTTACCCGCAAGATGAGGGGTAAGAATGAAGATTGCTGGATTATGACACACTGACTTTCGAGGAACAGTTGCCGGCACAGTTCAAGATGCCTGATATGGCTAAGTTCAACGGGAATGGGGATCCAAGGGTTCATCTCCGACAGTTTGTATCAGTTATGAGTTCAGTTGGCTTATCCCAGCGCCAAGTGCAGAAAATGTTTGGAATGTCGCTCGAGGGAGCTCCCGTGGTGTGGTACCACAGTTTGGAGAAGAAAGTGAAGGAAGATTGGAGAGAGTTGGCTGATGCTTTCCTAAAGCAGTATGTCACTGACCTAGAATTGATCTGTCACTCCGAGATCTGGAGAATGTGAAGCAGAAATCGGAGGAGAGTTTTAAGGAGTACGTGGACCGATGGAGAAGTCAGCTGTTGAAAATGCAAACTAGGCCCTCGGAGAAGGACCAGATTAAGATGATCATCAAGGGCACCAAGCCCTCCATTTACAGCAAGTTGAGGAGGATGACCTCCATGATTACGGACTTTCGGCAGTTGAGGGAAACTGTCATGGATATTGAGGAAGAAGAGGCCGAGAATAGAAAATTCTATGGTCTGAACAGGAGGCCCATTGGGGGAACATCGGGAACAAAGCCCGTTTCTGCTGAGAGTTGCTGCTATCCGGAACAGGCAGTTTTCCAACTTGGGAAGGCCCTGTCTAAGGTGCTAGAGAAGTTGAAGAGGCAAGGGCTTTAAAACCCTTGGATACCAAACCATTACCCAATCCCCTACCACCACATATTAACCTAAGCCTTTATGTCCACTTCCACCACCAACAAAAGGCCATGACCGACAACTGCGCCCGACTCCGCCATGAAATCCAAGACCTAATAGACTCCAAGAAAATACCTGACCCAGAAACAGAACAGCCTGACACACACAGAAATCCTTTACCCCCAATTACCGTGCCGTACCACCACCAGCCTATATGATCAATTCTGGCCTCCCAGAAGACCTTGTCCTGAAATCCTTTCACCCTCAAGCCTTTTGCCTGGGAATCTGGGATAGTACTAGTGAAGATGAGACTGAGCAGAAGAAAAACTTTTGGCTTGATTTCTCTAGCAGTGATGAGGAGGAAGTAAGGGGAATGACACGTAGCGGTCGTTTTTACAATGATATGGCGGAAAAGGGTAAGGAAGCTTTGACAGATGGTAGAGAAGTGGTTGAGACTGCAGAAAATACAGAAGGGGATATAGTGCTGAGGCAATTAAGGAAGACTAGAGCACAAGTGAGTATTGGGAACTACTGTGTGCATCTCGGGAGCATAGACAGGCTATGGTTGAGGCTTTGAGCAAGATTGTGGTACCGGAGGATGCCAACCCCGCAATGTTTGTTGGGTCGGTTCAGAAAGAAGCTTTGCAGATATCTTTTTCTGAGGATGAACTCCCAGCAGAGGGGAGAAATCATAACAGGCCTCTATTTATCAGGGCCGAGGTGAGGGGCAAGAGAACTTCATGTGTGATGGTGGATGACGGTTCGTCCATCAATGTGTGCCCGCTGAAAATTCTGGCGAGATTGGGTATGAAAGCAACAGACCTGGACCCCTCCAGTATGACTATTAAAGCTTATGATGACAGTAAGCGGGGAGTTGAGGGTACCTTTGTGGCCATGGTCAAAGTAGGGCCAATTGAAGATGAGGTTGAGTTCACAGTGCTGGACATCCCAGCCACTTTTGCCTTATTGTTGGGAAGGCCTTGGTTTCACAAACTTGGGGGCGTGCCTTCCACTTTGCATCAGATGATCAAATTCCCGTATGAGGGAAAAGTCGTTACCATCCGGGCTGAGTTAGATAATGCCGTGGCTGCCTTGGAGATACAACCTTTCACGAGGTTTCAGGTGTCAGCTACTTTCGAGGAATGGGTGGATCCTAGGGTGGCTAGGATTATGGAGAAAATGAAGTTCGAGCCAGGTGAAGGTTCAAAATTGCCGGATTTCAGAGGACAGACTACTCGGAAAGGTTTGGGGTACAGATCTGACGAAGAAAAGCCAAGGGTCAAGAAGAAGGGCCTGAGACTGATGGAGTGCTTTGTGAAAGCTTCAGGGTATCAAGGAGAGCCTGAACCTGTGGAAGTCAATGGGATCGTGGTACCTGGGTTTGAGATCTTCCAGGATTTGTTGGGTGAGAAGCCACTGACTGAAGAATCGGTGGAAGCAGAGATTTGGGAAGAAGAATTGATGAAGTTAGAGAGCATGACTCTGGGAGAGGAAGAAAAGCCTGAGGAGGACCTGATTGCAGAGGAAGAAGTGTCTGTAGATGATGAAGACATTTACCTTCCTGATTTGTTTGAATGTACTTCCGCATTATCCAATAAAGACATTTCTTTTGCTTACTTGCCTGAGTCATTTCCATTTACTCCGCATGAATCAAGCATATTTGATATCAGTTCTGCCAGAACTACTGCATTTAACCTGGGTACGCTGGAGAACCCCAAAGTAATTCTGATTGCAAGTGAGGTTACCCCTGAAGAAAGGGAGAAGTTAGAAGAAGTGTTGGTCAGATTTGCCAGAGTTTTTGCTTGGTCCTATGAGGACATGCCTGGGGTAGACAGAAACATTGCACAACACACAATACCGACATATCCGAATATGAGGCCAGTAAAGCAGAAACTCCGACGAATGAGACCAGAATGGGCTGAGAAAGTCAGAGAAGAAGTTAAGAAACAGATAGATGTGGGGTTCCTGGAAGTAGTGAAGTATCCCGAGTGGTTGGCTAATATAGTGCCAGTACCGAAGAAAGACGGGAAGGTCAGGATGTGTGTAGACTACAGAGATCTCAACAAGGCTTGTCCGAAAGATGATTTTCCTCTGCCACATATAGATGTCCTGGTTGATAGTGCAGCCTTATCTGCTATGTATTCATTTGCGGATGGATTTTCAGGTTACAATCAGGTTCTCATGGCTGAGGAAGACAAACACAAAACTGCATTTGTTACTGAGTGGGGCACTTATTGCTACAAGGTAATGCCATTTGGACTCAAGAATGCAGGCGCTACTTATCAGCGAATGGCCACTACGCTTTTCCATGATTTGATGCACAAGGAAATTGAAGTGTATGTGGATGACATGATGGTAAAATCAGAGACGAGAGCTGGGCATATTGAAGCGCTGGAAAGGTTCCTTCAGAGAGTTGACAGATACAACCTGCGGCTTAATCCCAAGAAATGTGTGTTTGGGGTGACATCAGGGAAATTGCTTGGCCATACAGTAGGAATGGGCGGAATAGAGGTAGACTCCGAGAAGATCAAGGCAATCACAGAGATGCCTGCACCAAAGACAGAAAAGGAAGTCAGAGCGTTCTTGGGAAAAATTCAGTACATCAGTCGGTTTATTGCCAAGTTGACATCAGTATGTGAGCCCGTTTTCAAACTGTTGAGAAAAGATCAGCCAGTGAGATGGAACGAGCAATGCCAGACCGCCTTCGACAGGATCAGAGAATACTTGGTAAAGCCTCCTGTATTGAAACCTCCGAGACCAGGCAGACCTTTGATATTGTACTTGGCTATAGAATCAGAAGCACTGGGGGCAATGATGGTACAGGCAGATGATACAGGGGTAGAACATGCAGTTTACTATCTGAGTAAGAAGATGCTCCCGTATGAGGCTCGGTATCAAGAAGTGGAGAAGATCTGTCTTGCCGTGGTATGGGCTTCCAGAAAGTTGCGACACTATTTCCAGTCATACAAGATCCAGGTAGTGGCAAAGGAGAATCCTCTGAAATATCTTCATTCGGTGCCTTCATTAGTGGGGAAATTGGGCAGATGGTTGGTATTGCTGACAGAATTTGACATTGAGTATCTCACCTCCAAAGTAATTAAAGGGCGAGCGGTAGCAGAGTTTCTGGCATTGCAACCTGTTGATGGGGATCAGTATAAGTTTGAATTTCCAGATGAAGAGATCCAAGCTATAACAGTCCAGGGATGGAAGATGTATTTTGACGGAGCAGTGAATTACAAAGGTGCCGGAATTGGGATCGTGATAGTGACCCCCGAGGGAGAGACTTTGCCTTTGGCCAAGAGATTGACGTTCAGAGTGACTAACAACATGGCCGAGTATGAAGCATGTGCTTTTGGTTTGACGGCATTGATAGCCTTGAAGGCCGGAAGTGTGGAAATCTACGGAGATTCTATGTTGGTGATCCAGCAGATGCGAGGAGAATGGGAATTGAAAGAAGAACGGTTAAAGCCTTACCTCTTTCATCTCAGAGAGTTGGCACAGGTTATCCCAGAGTGTAAGTTTCAGCACTTACCGAGAGAAGAGAACCAGATGGCAGACGCATTGGCTACACTTGCAGCGACATGGGAGAATCCAGAGAAGTTAGTGATGAGACCGTTGATACTGATAACGGCAAATAAACCTGTTCATGAAATAGAGAGAATTCTGGAGGTTGAGGTCGACGACGGCAAACCTTGGTATTTTGACATTCAGAGGTATCTGGAGCGCGGTGAACTCCCAGAAGGGGCAGGCAGAAAAGACAGAGTAGCCATTCAGAAGTTAGCTTCCCAGTATGTGATTTTGAAAGGGGAACTGTACAAGAGACAAGCGAACGGTATTCAGTTGAAGTGTTTGAGAAGAGAAGAAGCTCAGCATGTAATGGAAGAAATACACGCCGGGGTATGTGGTCCGCACATGAATGGGTTGAATCTGTCCCGCAAGATAGCGAGACAAGGTTTTTACTGGTCAACCATGGAGACAGATTGCGCGAAGATGGTAAAGCACTGTCACGACTGTCAAGCACACGGTAATTTGAATCACTTGCCGCATACAGAGTTGCATGGGCTGTCAGAGCCGTGGCCTTTCTCAGCATGGGGAATTGATATGATTGGAGAAATCCGACCAAATGCATCGAATGGGCACCGCTTCATAGTAGTGGCCGTAGACTACTTCTCAAAGTGGGTAGAAGCTGAATCATTCCGTAATGTTACAGCAAAGCAGATGGCAAAGTTTATAGCTCGGAACCTCATCTGTCGGTATGGTATGCCCCATCATGTGGTGACAGACAACGGAGTTCAATTTCAAGGGGAGACGAAGGCAATGCTACAGAGGTACAAGATAGGCCACCACAAGTCATCACCGTACAGGCCGCAGGCGAACGGGGCAGTTGAGGCAGCCAACAAGACTATAAAGACGATTTTAGCCAAGATGACAGAGAACTGCAGGGATTGGGCCGAGAAATTACCGTATGCCTTGTGGGGGTACAGAACGTCAGTCAGAACAGCAACAGGTGCAACACCTTACTCTTTAGTGTACGGGATGGAAGCAGTACTGCCAGTAGAAATGGACATACAGTCTATGAGGGTATTAGCGGAGACAGAGTTACCGGAGTCAGAATGGGCCGCACAGAGATTTGATCAGTTAGCACTTTTGGACGAGAAAAGGGTAAGAGCCTTACATCACACGCAGTTATATCAGAAGAGACTGGCCCGGACCTTCAATAAAAAGGTACGGCCCACAAAGATCAGAAAGGTGATTTGGTACTTAAGCAGTCGAGGCCGTCGACGACAGATCCAAGAGGGAAATTCAGGCCGAACTGGGAGGGACCTTACATAGTGCAGAAGGTCATGGAAATGGAGCAGTAAGGCTGTCCGACTTGGAAGGGAATGAGTTCGCTGAGCCAATCAATGTGGACAGATTGAAGTTGTACTTTGCCTGAGGGAAAGAGGACTAAGCGGTCACCGAGGGAACAGCAGAAGACCTAACCCAACGGGATAGGAAATACATACATGCATACACGTAACTTGCATTCTTGTTTTGTGTTTCGCTTTTTTTACAGATTTCAAACAGATGGGAACCATCAAGGGACGACCAGGGACATATAGCGCCGAGGAGCACAATGAGGATCCAACCCATCACGAAAAGGGAGTATCTCTGCACATGCATACTTACATGCCCACGTATTTATTCTGTTGTTTTGTATTTGCAGGTTTAAAGAAAAAAGAGAGAAGGAAGAGAAAGCGGCAAATGCAAGCCAACCAGAAACAACAACAGTCTCAGAAATGAATCAGAATCAATCTCAGTTTCAGGAATAGGGTTGAGGCCCACGCCAGTATCAGTTTCAGGAATGAATTCCAGGGGGCGAAGCCCATGTTTTCGGCAATTGAAATGAAGAATCCCACAGAGGAAAGTCTTTGATAGATAGACATATGTCCGGTGATGACATTGGTTGCCGAATGGAGAAACCCTAGAAACGATAAGTGCGAGGTACGCTTTCTTCCGGTATTTTGAATGGATTGATCTCAGTTAGACTCACGAGCACCTAATTATGGGATCCTAGTAGTAGAAGCCTGAGTAGTTACCGAGGTGACTAGTTGAAGAGATGACGAATCGGTGAATGACCGTTTGCCTAGGTGTCCACTCTGGTTTACTAATGCTATGATATATGATATGGTTGGAAACAAAGAAAAAGTCTCTGCAATGAAAAGGAAAAGAAAAATAGACCGCCTATAACCGATAAGCGTGAAGCTACCCATGGGCGAGTATTAGGACCACCATGAGGAGAAATGCTACCTTAAAGGGTAGGTGTGTCAGAAAAAGAGAAGAGAAAAGAAAAAAAAGAAAGAAAGAAAGAAAAGAAAAAAAAAAAAAAAAAAAAGAGACAAAAAAAAAAAAGATGAAAACCATATCATGTTGAGTATGCTGAAGTAATCACAGAATGTGATTAAGACATCCAGGTTGGTTAGACCCACTGGTTCGATTCTCTGAAACGAAATCACCAAGTTAGTTACTTAAGGACTAGCTGCGAAAGAGCCTTGGCACACACACACATAGAGTCTAACTCAGATCACCCATTCAGATGATTGGACTTGAGTATGTCGATACTTTGAAGGTTCTTCGGTTTCGACGCGAAGGCATTCGTTGAGGACAAAATATGTCTATCTATCAAAGATTATCTCGTGAGAGGTGGTGTAATGTGTGAGGTAGAATATCATATCAGCTTGGGGGAAGCCACATCAGTATCAGTTTGAAGGCGAGGCCTATCTCACCTGAGGGCGAGGCCCACATCAGTTCATGATCAGTATCAGTCGGGTATGGAATTCGAGGCGAGCCCATATCAGTATCAGTTTCGGGATGATTCCCAGGGTCGAGGCCCATCTGTTACAGTATCAGTTTTTGGGATGAGTCCCAGGGTCGAGGCCCACATCAGCATCGGTATCAGTTTGAGGGCGAGGCCCATATCAGCATGGGGGCGAGGCCCACATCAGAGTCAGCATGGGGGCGAGGCCATATGATTTGAGTTTGGGGGCGAGGCCATATCAGTTTGAGGCCGAGCCCACATCATTTCCGTATCAGTTTGAGGCGATGCCTATATGAGTATGGGGGCGAGGCCCACATCAGAGTCAGCATGTGGGCGAGCCCACATCAAAGTCAGCATGGGGGCGAGGCCCACATCACTATCAGTCTTTGCCAGGGTCGAGCCCACATCATATCAGTTTTGGGGCGAGGCCCACATCACCTGAGGAGCGAGGCCACATCATATCAGTTTTCGTGGGCGGGCCCACATCACCTGAGAGCGAGGCTCCACATCAGATCAGTTTTGGGGGTGAGGCCCACATCACCTGAGGAGCGAGGCTCACATCATATCATTTGGGGCGAGGTCCCTTTGTCAGCGTGTTGGGTCGAGGTGCCCAGGGTCGAGGTGCCCCCGTTGTCAGTTTAGTCCCGGGGTTGAGGTACCCACTACATCATCAGTTCGAGGGCGAGGTCCCCTATGTCAGCGTGTTGGGTCGAGGTGCCCACTACATCATCAGTTCGAGGGCGAGGTCCCTATTGTCAGCGGTGTTGGGTCGAGGTGCCCAGGGTCGAGGTGCCCCCGTTGTCGGTTGTAGTTCCGGGTCGAGGTGCCCACTACATCATCATTTCGAGGGCGAGGTCCCTATTGTCAGCGGTGTTGGGTCGAGGTGCCCAGGGTCGAGGTGCCCCCGTTGTCGGTTGCAGTTATTGGGATGCGTCCCAGGGTCGTGGACCCACTGCATCATATTTTGGGGATGCGTCCCCGGGCCGAGGCCCATTTTGTCAGCGGTATTGGGATGCGTCCCAGGGTCGAGGCCCCCGTTGTCGGTTGCAGTTCCGGGATGCGTCCCAGGGTCGAGGGCCCACTGCATCATCATCACAGTTCACATTCGGTGGTTCGGGAACAAAGCCCAGAGGTCGAGGCACCTCGCCATCATATCAATTCAGTTCGAAGCAGCAGGCAAGTCAGGTGGCAGCTGGCGAGCCAGGTAAGTAAAAATGCATTGAACGTAACTTTGATAGGATTGTCATTGTCACACACTACACAAGTCCCATCAAAGTGGGGGCGACTGTAGACACTGCATTTTTGCATATCATGCCCAATGATGAGCCTCGTAAGGAGGCACTACCTTTTCATGTCGTGGAAGTCGCGGGAAACGGACGTTGGAAGGGTAAAGTTGGAAATCGGAATTATTGTCGGATTTAACTTGGTTATCTAGCTTCGATTTGCTCGTTGGATTTCTGCTTACGCTCGGCCCAAGAATCCATAAGCCAAACCCAAATACCCAAGCCCACCAAAAGAGCCAAACCCAAATACCCAAGCCCACCAAAAAGGACCAAACCAAACCCATGCCACACAAACCCACGCCAAAGCCTCCCCCAAATGACAAAACAAATACACACCATACCCCACATCATCTTTTTCTTCCATCATTCACGTGCCCTACAAACCAAAGCCAAATCCCTCACATGCCAAGCCAATCTTCCATAAAAGAATCAAACAACAATACCCCACACCCATGCCATCCTCCATTATCTCCCTCACTCATTGCAAATAAACAATGAAACTCATATCATATACCAACCCCCCCCCCCCACTTGAATGACAAAACAAGTACAAAGCAACAAAATCCACCTAAGCCACATTCACACCCATCACTCTTTACAAGCCATTCACGCCCAAGGCCACCCAAAAGCAACAAAATCCACCCAAGCCAACTCACTTCCCACTAAACACTCTCCACCAAATTCTCCACTAAGAGGAATCTCCTTAAATCAAGCATGTGGTGAGCCACCAAGGACTCTCCACCTTTGCCTATAAAAGAAGCCTAAAACCAACCAAAAAGAGCTAGCACATATTGAGCAACACTTAGCACTTCAATAGCACACAAAGTCCTCTCCTCTCAAGCCCTCAAGCACGCCACTGCAGCCCACCAAAAGACCCCTTGTTCACGCCAAAACACGTCCAAACAGCTCCCCCATAACAGCTCCCTAACACGCAAACCAGCCCCTTCACACAGCAGCCCACTGCTCACGCCAAAACAGCCCTATACAGCAACCCACTGCTCACGCCATTCACACCCATACAACAGCCCCTTCACAGCCTTAAATCCATGTTGAAACAGCCCCTTCATAGCCCCTAAGTCACGCCAAACAGCCCCTCACTGCACTGCCCACTGCACGACCAAAACAGAACCATAAAATGCACACTGCACTGCTCACAAACTGCCGCATTCTGCCCTACTGACCTGATCAAGTTTGCCACGACTTTAACCCTCAAAATAGCCCTGAAAATACCATAAAACCTGCACTATTTTACACCCCTTAACCACCGAAAATCGCACCTAAAACAGCAGCCCAAAATACCCCAAAACAGTAACTAAAACACCTAAAACAGTGAACAAAAACTGCACTTTGAAACCCCTCAAAAAACCGAACAAACAGCAGCCCCAACCCCCTTAAAAACGCACAAAACAGTAGCTAAAACAACCAGAACGGTGGCCTGAGAGACAGCAGCAACACTGCAGCAACACAGCAGCCAAGCGGAGGGAAAACAACGAGCAAATCAGTAGGACAACGAAGGAAAAGGGGAATCAGCGAACCAGAAAAGTTGCGGGACATTAACCCTTCCGACGGCCGTGAAACGTGCTTCCAAAAGACGACGCAAAAAGGTTAGACCTGAGGGCATACGATACTTATCTTCTTCGCATGAATTAATAATTTAGAAAGCATGTTAGTTATGATATTTAAGTATGCATGACTAGTTGGTTGTGTTTGAGTATGATTTAATTGTTTAGTATGATATTTATTTTCTTATGCATGATTAGGATGTTTAGCATGCTATAGTTTTATGCATGACTAGTTGGTTGTGTTTGGGTATGATTTAATTGTTTAGTATGATATTTATTTTCTTATGCATGATTAGGATGTTTAGTATGCTATAGTTTTATGCATGACTAGTTGGTTGTGTTTGAGTATGATTTAATTGTTTAGTATGATATTCATTTTCTTATGCATGATTAGGATGTTTAGTATGCTATAGTTTTATGCATGACTAGTTGGTTGATTGAGCATGATTTAATTGTTTAGTATGATATTTATTTTCTTATGCATGATTAGGATGTTTAGTATGTTATAGTTTTATGCATGACTAGTTGGTTGTGTTTGAGTATGAATGAATTAGTTTAGCATGTCACCTATGATACTTTGGGTGAATTAGTTTAGCATGTTATCTATGGTACTTTGCATGAATACAATATGCCAATGAAGTTGTATGTTCATCGCTCCTTTGATGTACTTCTAAGCATGTACTCTTAGATGTGAAATGTATGTAAATTTAGGTGAAAGTTTTATCTTGAACATGTGAATATAGAAGCATGATATCCTCGGAAATAAATGTTACTCAAGCATGATTAAGTTATTACATAAATCCTTTCATTACAAGTGACATAAGTAAGAGACCATTCCGAACCCAACGGTTTGAGGTCTTCCCTTGCGAGGGGTGAGTGCGGCCTTAAATCTTATTTTCCCGGTTCACACCGGGTGGCGACTCCATCATTCTCCGGTTTAGTCCCCGTGGCTACTCCGTACTCCCAACTAGTGCCGCGAGCCTAGAACAACATGCGTCGTCCAGTTTCTGTGTCCTACAACCAGGTCGCCCGGGATGAAGGTGCGTGTCCGAGTCCTTTTATTGTAGAAGCGGCCATCCTTTGTTGGTAGATTGATGTTTTTAAATGGCCGACCTCTCTCTCTTCTCTTCGTCAGTCGAGGTGGTTTCTGATAAGTCCTTCATTCTGCTTACTCTCTCGTAGTGCTGAACCCGTGGGAGGTCACCCCCGATCTCTGCCGGGATGATAGCTTCATATCTGTATGCTAAGGAGAACGGGGTTTCTCCCGTGGAGTCCTTATAGGTTGTCCGGTGCGCCCATAGTACTTCTGGTAGTTCCTCGACCCATAGGCCTTTGCTGGATCCAAGCCGAGCTTTCAGGTTGGCCTTGATGGTTTTGTTTGTCGCCTCGACTTGGCCGTTTGATTTGGGATGGGCTGGTGTGGCGAATCTTAGGGCAATCTGGAGGTCCTCGCAGAGTTTTCTGAAACCTTTACTGTCAAACTGCTTCCCGTTGTCAGTGATGATGGCTCGGGGAATCCCGAACCGGCAGACGATATTTTTCTTGGGATTCAGTGTTTTTTTCTTTCTCCGTTATGGTGGATAATGGCTCTGCCTCCACCCATTTGGTGAAATAGTCTATGGCAACGATGGCGTATTTTGCCTGTCCTTTCCCTTGTGGCATCGGCCCAATGATGTCTAGTCCCCACTGGGCAAAAGGCCAAGGACTGAGCAGCGTGGTTAACTGTTCGGCCGGTTGGTGGTGGAGATTTGCGTTTTTCTGACATCCTTCGCACTTGCGGGCCACTTCTATGTCGTCCTGGTGCATGGTTGGCCAGTAGAAGCCTTGTCTTAGGGCTTTGAAAGCAATTGAGCGACCTCCGGCGTGGCTTCCGCAGATGCCCGTGTGTATCTCCCTGAGCACATAGTTGGCCTCTTCTTCTGCTAGACATCTTAAGAGGGGGACTGAGTAACCCCTTCGATAAAGTACCCCCGTTGATTAGAGAGAATTTGGTGCTCTTGTATCTTAACTTTCTGGCCTCTGCTTTGTCCTCTGGTGTTTCTCCTGTTTCCAGATATTTTCTGATGGGTTGTATCCATGATGCTTGGCTTTCTTTATCTAGAACTTCTACTTTAGATTCCCCACGCTCCTTTCCCGGATGTAAATTAAAGGGATTATCCTGGGGTGCTCGGCTTTTGTTGAAGAGGCGAGCCGTGCCAGGGAGTCTGCCTCACAATTGTCTTCTCGGGGGATTTGTTCGAAGCGTACATCCCCATCTTCCCTGTTAACTTTCGTACTTCGGTCAGATAGGCCATCATACTAGGCTCTTTTGCTTGAAATGCTCCTTTTAGTTGCTGAATGCTAACTGTGAGTCACTCCTTACTACCACATTTTGGATCCCTAGCACCGTGCATAGTCTCAAACCGCCCAGTATTGCTTCATATTCTGCTTCATTGTTGGTCGCTATGAAAGCGAATTTCAGGGCGAGTAGAATTTTCTTCTCCTTTGTCGCTTTTTAGGATGATTCCCGCGCCATTGCCTTGTGTGCTGGCCGAACCGTCTACAGACATTTCCCATTTGTCCTCTTCTATAGCCAGGGTCTGGGGGTCGGTACATTCGGCGACAAAATCCGCCAAGGCTTGTCCCTTCACTGCTGCTCTTGGGAGGTAGGTGATGTCGTGTTCACTTAGTTCTACCGACCACTTTACTAGTCTGCCGGAAACTTCCGGCCGCTGCAGAATTTGTTTTAGGGGGTGATCGGTGTATACCTTGATAGGATGGGCCTGGAAGTAAGGCCGTAATTTCCGAGCTGCCATAATTAATGAAAGGGCGACCAGCTCGTGTACCAGATATCGAGTTTCAGCGTCTAAGAGGGCTTTGCTGATATAGTAAACAAGTTTCTGGATCTTGTCGGTTTCTTGTATTAATACTGAACTACTACTGCTCGGTCCGAAACAGCCAGGTATAGGTATAATGTTTCTCCCGGGAGTGGTTTTGCCAGGAGTGGGGCCTGCACCAGATACTGCTTTAACTGCTGGAAGGCTTCTTCGCACTCTGATGTCCAGTCGATATCCTTCTTTGCTTTTTGGATCACTTTGAAGAAAGGGTGGCATTTGTCAGTTGCTCGTGATATGAACCGATTGAGCGCAGCCACTCTACCAGTCAGACTTTGCATTTCTTTTACTGTCTTGGGAGACTTTAGGGCCAGTATTGCCTGGATCTTCTGTGGGTTTGCTTCAATACCTCGGGCACTCACCATGTAGCCTAAAAATTTTCCTGAGGCTACCCCGAAGGTACATTTTTTCTGGATTGAGTTTCAGGTTGTGTCTTCTTAAAAGCTCGAAGGTCATTTTTAGGTCGTCCATGTGGTTGCTTGGTTCTTTCGACATTGTTATCATGTCATCGACATAAACTAGCATTGTAATGCCGATGAGTGGTTTGAAAACCTTGTTTACCAACCTTTGAAAGGTTGCCCCCCCAGCGTTTTTTAGCCCGAAGGGCATTACTTTATAGCAGTAAAGCCCCTGATCTGTGATAAAAGTTGTATTCTCTTTCGTCTGCAGGGCACATTTTGACCTGGTTGTATCCGGAGAAAGCATCCATGAAGCTCAGTAATCCTTGACAGGCTGTGGTGTCTACTAGCTGGTCTATGTTCGGCAAAAGAAAGCTGTCCTTTGGGCACGCCTTGTTTAAGTCGGTGAAATCGACACACATTCGCCACTTGCCATTGTTTTTTCTGACCAACACCACGTTTGATACCCAATCCGGGTACCTTGCTTCCCTGATGAGACCGGCCTTTAGTAACTTCTCGACCTCGGCTGCTATTGCTTTACTCCTTTCTTGATTGAAGTTCCTTCTTTTTTGCCTGACCGACTTGCGAGATGGATCTACCGTTAGGCGGTGATTGATGAATCTCGGGTCGATCCCAGACATGTCATTGTATCCCCAGGCAAAGACGTCCGGGTATCCCTTCAGGCATTCTAGCAGATCTTGTCGTAGAGATTTGCTCAGGCCTCCCCCCATCTTTATACTTTTTCCTGGCCCGTAAAGTTCTATTTCTTCTGTCTCCTCAGCTGCAGCGAGTCGGGCATTTTTGTTTGGCCGGGGGCTCAGGGCTTCTGTTTTCATCTTCTTCATCCAGGCTTCTTTGTCGTTTTCGGGTATCTTCTTTGATGCAGAGAGTTTCTCGTGAGAGAGTTGCGAAGCAGCTGCGAGCTGTTTTCTGGCTTCCGCACACAATTCCGATCCCCTCCCGGGTGGGGAATTTCAGTTTCAGGTGGTAGCAGGACATTGCGGCTTTTGTTTTCATCATGAAAGGTCGCCCGACGATGGCCTGGTAACTGCTCATGCAGTCTACTACAGTGAAGTCCGTCATGATTGTCCGGGTCCGGGGATGTGTCCCGACAGTTATTGCCAACTGTATCCTTCCTAGTGGGATGACGGCTGATCCTCCGAAACCGTATAAGGGAGTGCTATCGTTGGTCAGGGTTGCATATTCCACCCCTAGGTCGTCCAGTGCTTCTCTGGAAATTATGTCAACTGCGCTCCCGGGGTCCACTAGAAATCTGTCTACCTCCGACCCGCTGATTACTGCCTTGATTATCAACGCATCGTCATGAGGGAAACTTAATCCTCGGGTATCCTCATTAGTGAACATTATCGGTACCGACCGACTACCCTGTAGTCCTGTGACCTGCTCTGTTTCTAAGACGTCTGGTCCTCGAGTTCTGCTGTAATCTTTCCTTGACCGGTTAGAGTTCCCGGCCAGTGTTCTTCCTCCTGCGATGATATTGATTTGGCGGCCACGTGCTCTTTGTCTGGCCGTCATGACCTCGTGGTCAATGTATTTGTTCAGATACCCGTTTCGTGCTAGATCTTCCATTTGTTCTCGCAGATCTTTACATCCGTCTGTTGCATGTCCTTTGGAGTTGTGGTGTACGCAATAAGCCTTTTGGTTCCTTTTGTCCGGGGGGAATCTCCTTTGGTCGGGTTCTACTAAGAGGCCTTTCCCCTGGATCTCCATGACAATTTGTCCCAGTGGTTTCTTTAGGGGAATGTATGCATCTTCCCCGACCACATGGTTTACTTGGGTCGGCGCCCTTCTCTCTTGGTTGTCTCGGTGCAGTGGTTTGAACTCCTTGTGTTTCGGGGGTGGTCTTCTGGATTCTCTTTCTATACGGCGGGGGGCGCCCTCCCTTGTGGTTCTTTCTCTGATGGTGTTCCCTTTTCGGGATACTTTCTCCTCGTTCTCTAACAAAACGAATTTTCGGGCCACCTCCAGGGCGGTGGCGTAGTCCGGGGTGTCCTGGATCCTTAGGTGGGTCCATAGCCTCCCGACTTTCAAGGCTCCTTTCAAGCTTTCTAGGGCTTCGGGGGATTCGTACCCTCCAACTTCGAGTACCATATTATGGTATCTTTCAATGAATATTTTCAATGGTTCATCGTCTCCTTGTTTTATAAGCCTTAGTTCTCCAATTGTCTTTCTGGGGACACAAGCCCCCTTGAAGTGTCGTATGAATGACTTTCTGAGTTGTGCGAAGCTGCTGATGCTTCTTGGGGCTAGGCTTCTATACCATAGAATGGCCGGTCCGGCTAGAGTTAAGGGGAACACTTTGCAAATGGCGTCCCCTGTTACCCCTTGTACCTCCATTAGTAGGACGAAACCTTCAATGTGGGTTTTGGGATCGGTATGGCCCTTGTATGGTGTCATGGTCGGCATGCTGAATCTTTTTGGGAATTTCTCTGACTTTATTTCTTCTGTGAGGGGGGACTCATCTTTGCCGTCCTGGACATCCCCTCTCTTCGTATTGGGGTATACTCCCCATTTGACCAGCTCCTCCCGCAGCCAAGATTTCATGCTGCTGTCTTTGGTTCCATGCCGCCTCCTGTGGTTTCTTTTCTTTCTGCTATCTTGGGAGTGGCGCTTTTCAGGGTCGGTATCTTCTCGTACTTTTTCGTTATATTCTTTCCATCTTCTCCGGGTGCTGTGAGGACTATCATAGGAGGAGTCTGGTGATGATTTGTCATCCTCTTCCTCCCATGTGTCCTCGGTCTGGGAATCTCTCTGCACCACCACGGATCTTACCCTGTAGGGATCTCTCCTCCGGGGTCTGTCGTCCTCACTTATATCGACAATTCTCTTTCCTTCTGCTATTTCATTCCTTCGTCGGCTAGTCCCGGCCTCGAATTTTCCGTCGTGCGCTCCTTCTATCTTTTCCAACCGGTCTACTATGGTCTTTAGCAGGGTTTGATTTTCCTCCCTTTCTTTCCTTAGGTTCTCCTCGATCTTCTCCATCCAATCTGCAGCCGAGCTCCCTGATGATTGGTGGTTTCCGCCTTCCGCCATTGTCTTACCACACGAATTGCTTTTTGTTGAATTCCCCACAGACGGCGCCAACTGTTGACGGCTGATTTTGGTCTCAGGGCAATATGGGAATATTACTCCCGAGACAATCCTCCTTCAACGGTGAATTTGTTTGGTTATGGGGGACCAAAGGCAAATTTAGCGAAAAACAGATAAACACACCAATCGACAAGGAGATTTAACGTGGTTCGGTGGATTTGGATCCGACCTACGTCCACGGACAAAAACAGGATGATACTTTTTATTATTCAAATACTCTCCTCAGCCATTTTTTTGTGTTTACAAGTCAGAGCTTTATGATTCTGATCACTCTTTTTTTTTTGTGATGCCTTTTACACATACTCTGCCCTCCTATTTATAATAGTACAGAAATCAGACTCCTATTTGCATAAGAAATCCTAGTTGAACTCTGTCTTCTCCTCTTGCAAGGATTCCTAGTCTAATATTGCCTTCTCTTTTCTTATTCCTTTTCGGATTCTGACTTCATTTCCTTGTGAGAATAGGATAATTTGTTTATCTCATCCGCAAGAATAGGGTGTAACCATCTTTGAGCATATCTCTTCTCTCTGTCTGGTCGGTCTTCATGAGGTCGGTCATGATAGTCTTTTATGCTGAGAGTGTTTCTGCCGACCTTATAGTGCTCGGTCATCCGAACCAAAGTGGTCGGTCTTTACCTGTTGTGGTCGGGTCGGTTTTTAACGGTTTCGACCGAGGAGAGAATTCCCCTTTTTACCCCTGTCGTACTCCGTAAATAACATAGGTCCTGAAAACACCATCAACACATCGTATATCAAATACAACACTAAAAGTTTACCCTTTTACGTCAAAAAAAATTTTTGACGCTAAAAGTGTACTATTTGGCGTCGAATATCCAAATCGACGCTAAGAGTAATTATTAGCGTCGAATATAATTTCTACGCTAAATATTTGGACGCTTAAGGTCCATTTTCTTGTAGTGAATAGATTACCTCGTGAATTCGTCTATTAGCAAAAGCAAGTAAAACTGGTAACATCGTTAGTGTGCGTTGATATGACATGAAAAATTTTCATCATTTAATATTTCCACATCATCAGATATCATATCACGTTATACCATGTCAGTATTCAAGACCATGCCGCATCAGCAGGCATTTTGCCACGTAGCGGTCACTAACGGTATTATCAGTTTTACCAGCTTTTGCTATTAAATGAAATTATAAGATAATATTTGTCACGAGAAAAACCACAATCCTAATATTATAAATGAGCGAAAACAATTGCACTTTTTCCTTTAATATATATATATATATATATGTTATATGAACAATTGGATATGTTGGTTCTTGAGGATAGTGGATTCATGGGGTGGACATTGATTTTGATATTGTTCAATTTTCAAACATATATTTTTATGATGTTATTAAGGGAGTGTATTGATTATTAATTAAATTAGTTGGGAACCCACACGTTGCACGGATTGATTTCGAGCGTGACTAATTATTATTTTTATTACAAGTTTTTAAAATTATCATACTACTCAACATTGCGCAAATGTTGTCGTATACATGCATCCACATAAGCTGATGTTTATAACACCAACACTAAGAAAATTATAGAGAAAATCAATTGTTGATTATTGGCTTATTGCTCATCCACTTTAAGACTCAGCTTCCACACAAGCCAACTTCACTTCACAAACATATCATATATAATCCTTTTGTTTGAAGAACCACTAATTTCACCTAACAATTCATGGCACATAAACAATATCATGTAACTTGTATGCCTAGTTCAGGGATGGGTCACTGTAGGACACAGATGTTGGACGACGCTGTTCCGGGCTCGCGGCCCGGTTGAGAATACGGAGTAGCTCACGGGGGACTAAACCGGAGAAATAACATGGAGTCGCCACCCGGTGTGAACCGGGACAAAGATTTAAGGCCGCACTCACCCCTCGCAAGGGAATACCTCAAACCATTGGGTTCAGAATGGTCTCTTACTTATGCCACTTGTAATGATATGATTTGTGCAATAATTTAATCGAATCTAGACACATACATTCCCAAAGGTATTCTATCTCTAAGCTCACATGCATAATTACAAGGCTTATATCTAAGTTTGCATATAACCTATGTCCGAATTTGCATACAACCTATGTCCAAATTTGCATGCATAAAGGTAAAGTGAAATACGGCAAACATACAACTTCACAAGCACACCATATTCATGGATACGGAAACGCAAGGAAATGGTAATTGTACAAACACGCATAAAAGTGAATCAGAATAATGGCAAGCATATAATTTCATAAGCACATTGTACATATACATGTGGGAAAACAGATAAATGGCAATTGCACAATCATGCGTAATAAAGAGAGGCAACTAGTTACGTAATGCAAAGAGATAACTAATGAGGACATTATACATTAAAATAAACGTGCAATGATGCGATGCAAAATATAGACAATGAAAGTGAAAGGAAAGAGATGAGACATATGCCCACATCTATATAGGACTTCGAGTGTTCGATTAAACGTATTTCACATTCAATCGAGCATACTTTGTCCGGCGTGGCAAAATGTCGTGGCAAAGGTAGCCCTTCGGCTTTCTATCCCTCAAAATGGAGGACCTTTAATCCAATTGATTTGCCCATGCGTATTGCAATATGATGCATGATTATGCAAAGAGATGACATACAGAAAGCAAACAACGGAATATAAAAGGCGCGGCGAAGTACTGTCATAAAAGTAGCCTTTTGGACTTTTCTTCTCTCAAATAGAGAACCTTTAAACCAACGTACTAAGCCCATGCTCATCATATTACAATGCATATAAAATAAAGACAACAATATAGGACTTCGCATATTCGATTAAACATACATCACATTCAATCAACACACTTTGTCCGGCGCGGCAAAGTATTGTCGTAAAGGTAGTCTTTTAGACTTTTCATTCCCTCAAATAGAGAACCTTTAGACCAACATACTAAGCCCATGCGCACT